>JAOEHX010044847.1:0-28330 GCA_025448015.1 Bolborhynchus lineola
AGTGAGACAGAGATGTTAAAATGTAAATGCAGGTCAAAAGCATAAATGTGTCTTTAACATCCTTTCACTTCTGTGCTGCGCTCTGGTGCCTTGAAACTGACCCAGCCCTGGGTTTTATTTTGCAACACCCTTCAAGATTTGGAGGGATATAAAGCTCCATATAAATGTAAATTATTTATTGTATTTTAGGTGAAGGTAGTGGATTAAAAGTGCATGTTATTAACCAATACTGACAAAAAGAGCTTTCCCGCATGTCTCCATTGTTCCAAATTATCAGCTATCTTGAAAAGTGCCAAGTTTTTAATACCGAATAATCCAGTGCCTGGATATTAAGTTACCTGTGCTTCATTGCATAAATAGAACTTGTTATTTATGTGCAGGATGTGGATCACTGACTCTCCAGGTCATTGTTTTGGAAAGCATCTGCTTCTGACATGATCAGTGACAAAATCAATGAAGCATGGAAAAAATTGCTAAAAGTTTGAGGAAAGAGACAGGAAGGTTTTGGGGAGAGGATGTTTTCTTGGCCATTTGAGCATATAACAACTGTTGCACGATAAAGGTGACACAGAAAATGTGGCAAGAGGATGAGAGAAGACTTCATGTTCATTTATGGTCTGGAAAACAGTGGTTTGGAGCCATGGGGAAATTCCTTTAGAAAAAACCCCAACTAAATAAAATTCCTCTTCTAATTTATTTCAGGAATTCCTGAAATGGCCAGATTTTAAGATTGCAGTTAAAACCCCTTCAGTCAAAGTCTATGCAATATGCTGATTGGTTGTGCAGATGCAAGTTGAGTGTGACCAGCCAAGAAGATGTATCCCTCATGCTGGACTTTGCTGGACTCCACAATCCTCTTCAAAGGTCCCAGAGACCGAAGCTGGTAGCCTAGCATAGCAGCATTACCCGTCGTTCTTGGTGGATAAAGTATTCATGGCAGCCAGACAGATTTTTGGGTACTCAGTTGACTCAACCACCCCCCGTTCACATCTCTAAGTGGTCACAGGAAGGACCTGCTCCTCTTCAGGCAATGCTTGCCCAGCGCATGGAGGCTGGTGGTTGTGTCACGGCTGACTCCTTAGCACTGCTGTGCTGATGCAGAGATGCCATCCCTAATCAGGAGTTGTCTTCCAGTTTTGCAGAACCTGTAGAAGCCATCTGAGCATTGTGATGACAGAGCACAGAGCACCAAGATTTTGTGGCCAGCTGTGAAAATCAATGGTTTTGGAAGGCTGAATACAGAAGAAAATTCCTGAGACTACAAAGGATGCATTTTTGATGGTTTGACAGCTAATGTTCTTTGTATTTACCAGAAGGAATGTAAACTGTGATGCCCTATTTGCTCAATTAAAGGACTGATTTGATTACCAACAGAGGGGAAAGAAGGGTCAATTTAGACAGTGGTAGAAGATCAAGACTGAAAACAAGGTGGTATATTTGGCCAAGACGTTACCAACCTGACAGAATACTTCAGTACTTACTTCACTGCTCCTTGAAAAATGTCATTTCCCTGAAATTGGTTTTCAGTGTAGCTCATTCGCCTCCATCACTCTGGGCCAAGTGGTTAAAGGCATGTAAATGCTGAATTAGCTGATGAAAGTTAGGTATGTAAGCACCTGTCAAGAGCTAGCTTATCCATTGCTTTTGGAAATCTCAGGCAGTTGGATTTATCTGGATGCTTAAATGTCCTGCTAAGTTGAAACTATGCCCTACTCCCTGTGGACACAGCTGTTTGGAGAGTTATCTAGTAATGGTGTAAAGCTTTGGAAAAGTATATAGACATTAACACCTTCCAAAACTAGTCATCCTGGTGCTGGATAGCATTGAGGAGGACTGAGTTGAATCTGTCACCTCCTGAAGTTTAGAAAAACGATAGACTAAAAACAGCAAAGAAGAGGAAAAGCCTTTAGAGAACAAAAAAGACGTGAACTGAACAGTGCTTAATGTGATTAACTTCATCACACAGATCAGTGCTCACACAGAGTAGGAGCTGCTGGACTCTGTAGCCTCAGAGTGACAGGGATACTGCCAGGAAAAGCTCCTTTCAGAGAGTGCTATGTAGGGAGCCAGCGAGACAGCAGCCCTCTTTGACCCGACATGTCCATCTGCAGGCTCACAGGTCAGCTAATGCTTCCCAAGCGTTTGTGATCTCTTCCTCTGCCCAGGAAGCAAGCACAGGATAATTCACGTATTAAACAAGGCAGAAGACGACTCTGCCAGACAGCCAAAAGCACCATATAGGAGCTGAAAGCCACTATCCTGCGTGGGTACCCCAGGGCCTAACCGTGTTTCTGTGCTTTCAGCCCAGCAGAGTTCAAAATGAATGTCTACAGGCACCCTAAGGAGAAGAGTTTGGGAGGATTATAAGTTTGTTTCTTGGATGAGACTTGCTCCAGCACTCTCATTGAGCAGACACAGCTCACAGAGATGTGGGAAGCACGTTTCGTGGTCTCTGCATTGCTCTTTAAATATTTATGAAGAAGCATTTGCTCATCGGTGATTGTTCCTCCTTGGGAAAATGTTGCTGAAATTTGTGTGAACAAGCCTATGGCGGTGGTAGTTCAAGATTCACTATAATCGTGATAGTATGTTGTAGAGCAGGGGGTGGGTTTGGGGTTTTGAGGATGGGGAAGAGTTCCTCGTAGGGAAACCAGATTTCCTTTTGCAGAACACAAGCAGCCTGGGTAGGACTGAAATTAAAGCAGGAATAGGGATGTGGTGTAACTTGAAAGACCGAAAGTGTCGTTATTATCCAGTTACTTTGCTGTAAGCCATTTTTCTGCAAGAGAAGCCTAAAGCCAAATCCTGAGAACGTGTCACTTGGTGTAATGCTGGCTGTGTTGTTTTACTGTGATTTGCTGTAGCTGAGGATCTAACCTGAAGGAACTAATATCTGTGTGACTCACAGGCACATTGCAGGAGTTTGGGGTGTTTTGCATGGTCAGGCTTTCTAAAAGGATTAGAAATGGGTTTGCTTTTGCTGCTCTAGAAGGTTGGGATTATTAAGTGTGTCTGTATGAGAAGAGTGGCAGGCTCTGTCTTCATGTATTTCTAATTTAATGAATGTTTAATGCTTCTTTTATTGGAGCCTACATATATGTAGAGTAGAGGACTTGAACAAGGGGTTGACTTATGTCAAATAATTGATGTTTGAGCTGCTCCTTCTACATGGAATGCAGACTTTACAGAGCAAAGAGACTGTAATGAAAATATGAATTAAAGATTAGAGCCAAGCAAGTCTGAGAAAACTTAGAATTAAAAAAGGCACTTAGAAGTTTTCTCCTCCTGCTTCCTTTCCTTGCCTCCACATTTCTTTGTCTCTGTCCCTTGGAAGGGTTCTGTATTTCAGGCATAGCCTTCTGTCTCTCCTACACCTACACACCTCTGCAAAAGGAAATCGGAGCAGTAATCTCATTCTGGGTATTACTGTATGTTTGCACATCATTCTAGGCCTGTTACGCTTGCCAACTCACCAATTAGTTCAGCTACAGAGACTAGAAAGCATTTTTAAGGCGCGTTTTTCTTCATCTCTATCCCTGATCTGCTGACAGAGTGGGTCTCCTGGACAGAATGAAAACAAGTGCAAGGTTGGTGGAACCGTTTGCCAGAGAGACTCTTAGTTTGTTGCAGCATGTCCAGGTGGGGGAAAAGAACACTCTTTATACGTGGCAGCGATACTGCAGTGGGACAATGGTTGAGTTGTGCTTCCCGAGAAGGCTCCTGTAGGACAGTCTTAAGGCTGGTACAGTGCCAAGCCTGCCATGAGATACTGCCTGTCCCTGTTGTCCAGAGATGCTCTTCTGCCCATAATCATCAGCATCCATTCCCTTCCACCCCCTTGGCCCACCCCTCTCCCTCTTGGTTAACTGTCTTCATACTCCAGCTTTCCACAGAGGCTTGAGCTCTTGGTGCAGTCTACAAGTTCAGCACCAGGGCATCGCTCCTGTAGCATGAAGCTTTTCTCACCTTGCTTTCTGTAGCACAGGCTGCAAAGAACTTGGCTGGTTAGGGGGGTAATTTCTTGCTTTCTGTGTTTGTGTTTAGAAAACCCTTCTACTATGTCAATCTGAATTAATACCTATGACACAAGAGCTTAGGCTTGGTCATCAGCAAAATAAAAGCCCAGTCGAAAAGACATGCTGCTGCTTTCTTTGCTTTGGCTGATTAGGTTAGTGTGGTTTGGTTTCTTGAACCTCTGGCTATACTGGCGCAGCTAAATAAAAGAGCTGGGCAAAGAACTCACATACGGGACCCTGATTATCAGCACTTTGTAATGAGTGGCACACCGAAGTTGCAGCAATCACTCAGTGCTGTTTTAGCAGGCTTTGCGTACTCCACCGCCCAGCTGTGTCTTCATGTCTTCACCTAACCCTGATGCTAAAGGGCCCTCTCCCCGCTGCACTGCAAGGTCACCCTCCTGCTAGCTAAAGCACAAAGAAGTGCACACAAAATCGTTACATCTTGGAGTGAAGAGGACACCTCCTGGGGTCTGGAGGAGGCCCAAGGAGAGGTGCCATGTGGTGAGGATGTGGCCAGACTTTGCCATGTGGCATTAGAGCCAGAGGAGTCTCCTGCCCTGTTTTATTTCGCAGTACGGGTGTGCTCTCTGAGTCCCTCCACAAGAAATGCTGCCACTGAACTCTTTCCCCTTATTATTTTTGCCTCCAGAAGCACCTGAGCCACCAGGAGACATCATGTGTTGAGACATGAGGTGCAGAGCTTAGACATGAAATGGGCTGGGGAGGAGAGAAGGCAGGGAGAAGGGCAGTGCTGCACCCCAGGCGATACCATAGGTAATTAATAAAGACAGTCCCATTGTCCTCCTACCTTCTGTGTCCTGAGGACATCCTAGTTTTTTTTGCTGGACTGAAGGAACTTGTCCTTTGGGGGTGTAGGTATGTGCTAAGTGTGTCTCATTGCAAAACATGGTCACTCTTAGCCACCCTGTGTCAGCATGCCTGTATTCCTTATCATTTCTTGTACACAAGTTCTTGAAACTTAAAAACCTAAGAAGAAGAATTTGCTCATGGTAGAAACTCAGAAAAACAGGCTAAACCCCCCTTTAAAACAGTATGGAAAGCACAACAGACTGGCAGTCTTACTAGAGATGCCTGGCAGTGTTCAAGGCTGGGTTGGATGGGGCTTGAAACAGCCTGGTCTGGTGGAAGGTGTCCCTGCCCATGGCAGGGGGTTGAAACTGGATGATCTTTAGGATCCGCTCCAACACAAATCACTGTGTGATTCTGTGATTCTGACAAACAGAGTTTTAAATCTGCCTTACCTGAGATGAGCTCAGGATGTACATGTTCTAATCGTGTCCATGATTTAACCTTATTCTTACACAAAAGATGTCAATGGCAGTGTTCATCTCCTGGGAAGATGGAAAGGCAGTCAAAACTCCCCTTAGGTATCCCACAGCAACCACATCCTCATCACATGTATTCTGCACCATGTGAGCAGTTTCATATCTTGTGTGTGGAAAGTTTATTCTTTTCAGGTAAACTCTAGGGCATATATATTCCACTTGTGCCCATTTCTGAAATTATGATTGTCACAAGGAATTCTGTAAGCAGTTTCTAGGGAAGAAAAAATAGACGAGTCCCACAACTGGTATAGCACATTTTATGTCAGCTAAGCCACATTCTTGTCCCAGTTAAAAGTGTTTTGTGCCATTAGTGCTGGCAGGGAAGCTCACGTTTGTTAGAATAGACGGAGCAGGAGCTGATGCACCAAAAAGAAAAGTACTCATGTCCTGCACAGGGATCTACTGAGAGAAATTGGTCTGTTTCAGGATGAGCATCCAAAGTTCTCCCCAACCTTTCAAAGCTCAGACTTTTTTCACTGCAGCCAGTTGAGAGTATTTGAAGAAGATGGGAATATGTTGGTCAGAAAATGCTGACTCATTGAAACATCCCTAAGAAATAGGCCAATTACAGCAAACTCACTGTTTGTACATGAAAAAAGGTCAGGAAATAAACCTTGGAAGGGCCAAATGCCCTGGTTTAATGCTTTCAAAATGAACTCACTTAAATCTGGGAGGGAAAAGGGGGTGACATGGGTTGGGTGTAGATCTTTATCATTTCAAGTAGGAAAGACAGAAAACAAAGGAGCTTTTTTGCTCAATGAATTATTTCAAACAACCTGCTTTGATTTATTAAAATCAAAACATGTTTGCAGCTTTGACATTTTTTCCCCATTTGAGTAAGAGAGGAGTAGCAGAAATAGCTCCCCATTGTAATAGGAAGTGTCCTTCCTCCTCACCAGAGTAAGCAGTCAGGTTCAGGATGGGATTAATGTACTCCTCTGGTGTTACATGCCTTTGGGACCATTGTCTTCTGTGCCTGGTGGGAGAGGGCTGCTGGCACCCAGTGCTTCTTGGAAAACCCTCTGCACTTTGCAGGATGAGGTCTGCAGGCTTTGCTATTTGCAAAGCTGTTTGCACTTTGGATTGCACTTTCTTGTCTGATTGAAATGGTTGGGAAATGTCAGGAGGCGCAGGTAGAAGAGCCCTCGTTCGATACTGCTTCAGTATTCCTGAGTCTCATTATCCCCAGTCAGTGCATTTGCCTGGTTTCTGGCTTGTGAACCAAAATACCAGCATGCTTTCCTGTCATCCCCTCTCAGCTCTAACCACATACATTCAGGACTACAAAACCCAGGGAGTGAATAATCCCCCCATCAGCTCCTTGGGCTGCCTGTGTGCAGAGGCTGGGGAGCACACTGCAGCTGACACGCAGTGTGTCAGTGCCAGCTCGGTCTGCTAGTCAAAGGATCTTGATTTCACAAGGCCAAGCCATCACTGGGTGTTCCTTCCAGAAAAGCCTCATTCTCTGATCTCTGGCTCATCGCAGCCCCTGCTGACATCCAAGGGACTCCTTCTGCATGAGGATTATTCATCTGAACTGGGTCTGCAGCAGCATCCCATGTGTCATCCCTTATCTCCCAGCAAGCAGAGGCCGGTGGTTGCACCAGTGCTGTGGGCACTGGCCCCTTTCCAACAGTACAGCAGTTGCAGACCTGCCCTCTGGGTTATGGATCAGGGCAGTGGCTGCCAACTGTTGATGACTGAATTTAGCTTGGTTTCATTTGAGGTGCCGTGGCTGATGTGTGCCAGGCACTGGTACTCTCACTGCGCCACAAGGAAAGAATCGAGAGACTTTTTGGTTGCTTTTCAAGCTGTGTCAGACAAAAAAGAAATGTATTACAGGTAATGCCAAATGGTAATTATTAAGGACTTGGAAAACTGTGATTAAAAATGGAAACCTGTCTGCAGTAGTAACAATTAGATATATTTGCTGTATTTTGCACTGAACTCACATTTTGTCTTGGCTGCATTCGTGCTCTGAAGAGCAACTGCGCTGATCCTGAGACTGGTGTAAACTGGTCTGGCTGCCTTGCTCCAAGGGAAATATCCATGCTTTTTCAACAGCTGAGGATTTGCTCCCCTCTCTCATTTGTTCTAACAGCTTGACAGTGAAGTTGTTACAAGCAAAAAATAGCCAGGGCAAGTTCCTGCACCCACATCAGCTGGCCTCATGCCCTCCAAATTGGGAAATGCTGTTGCTGTTACTTCTGCAAGGCAGCATTTCCCTTTAGGATGAGTAGTGAGTCCAAAGGTGAAGTTACAGCTGCCCTCCTCCCAGCGAGCATTTATCTAGGCAGGGAAATTTTCTTGGAGGCTCTGCACACCCCATACACCGCTGCTGTGCCTCCTTTGGTTTGCCGCCAGATTTTGCCAAAAAGATCTTGCCAAGATCAGAGTAAGGAACTGAGAAACACAGAGGGGCTGTGCTTGGTTCTGCTCTCCCAGTGCTCAGTGTGACCCTCACAGACCTGCTTCTTGAACTGTTTCACTCTTACTTGAGGGACTTCCCTGCCCAAATGGTCACTTGGGTTTCCCAAGTGGGTCACCTGGTGAAATAAAGGTAATTCCTTTTATTTACAGATTTAGCCTGGCTTGTATCTATGACTGTAGACCTGTACACCTAGGGAGTGGTGATGGAAGGGGAATGGCCTCAAAGGAAGGGGTTATAAACCCCTAGAAGGGGGCTTTCAAGGATGCCAGAGAAGGACTCTTCATCAGTGACTGTAGCAATAGGACAAGGGGGAATGGGTTTAAACTTGAACAGGGGAGGTTCAGGTTAGGTATAAGGAAGAAATTCTTCACTATGAGGGTGCTGAGGTGCTGGCACAGGATGCCCAGAGATGCTGTGGCTGACTCATCTCTGGCAGTGTTCAAGGCTGGGTTGGACAGGCTTGGAGCAACCTGCTCTAGTGGAAGGTGTCCCTGCCTGTGGCAGGAGGTTGGAACTGGATGAGCTTTATGGTTCTTTCCAACCCAAATCACTCTGTGATTCTGATTCATTAGGGAGCTGGGTTATGCTGCACAGTGGCAAAAGTCAGCTCCCAGTCAGCCAAGTGGGACTGGCTACTAGCAATGAAAAGCCCCTGACCTCATCACTCAGCACCGTCACTGGTGGCTTTTCATTAAGGCAGAAGACAGTTGGTTGTGGAGGGCACAGGAGGGAGATAGATGCTGAGAGGAATTGGCTGTGGTATAAATAAGATGCTGGGGGGAGGAGGGAGGGAAGGTGCGCACAGCGAGGGTACCTGGCATGACAGCACTAATTGGCTTTATTTAGACATCTGTGCCCCTCCTTTCCCCTGCTTTTTTCCAGTAAGTACAAAAGGAGCCAAAAATAAGCCTTCTTTGGGCCCTCCTGCAGGATCTCAGCTGCAGGAGGGAGGGGAATTGTATTGAAAGTGCTGGGGCGATGCTGTCTTCAAAACAAACATTTCTCTGGCTTGCTTCTGAGATTAAAACCCCTTTCTGAGACAGCCGCAGTGGTTATTACAGCCCTCTGGGTGCTTTCACCATGGTCTCTGTGGAGAAGCAAAGGGGAGAAAAGAAAAAGGAAAATAAAGCAAGGGGAAGGAATGCACAGCCAAACTGATGGAGTATCTTCTGGCATTGGCAAGTTTTCATCTTACAAGGTCAGCCCTGATTTCATTCAGAGAGTGCTTTGCCCTTTGTAGCAGTTTTTGGTTGTTGCAACCCTATGTACAAAGGACCATCTGGAAACATGTCTAACTTTAGCAAGCATTAAAATTGAGTCGCCCTGAGCCCACATTTGTTTGCTGGCTGCAGCAGCTCCGTGTTGAGCTTACCTGGGCTCCTGCTCATATCCCTGACAAGCCAGGGAATTGGAACAAGCATGCTGGGTGTGCACAAAGCCTTTGAGCTTCCCCAGGAGTTTCTACTTTAGCTGTGGGGTTTGGGCTGGTCTGGATTTTGAGATGGGTTTTTTTTGCCATCTCTTTTTACTGTATGTGGTTGTTGAGCTCAGCTTTTGGTTTATGCATTCAGGAGTACAAGAGCGTGTTTCAGTTTGAAATTAGAAAATGCTCAGAGGTATAATCAGGTCCTTCCACAGTATTTAATTATCCATAATTAAAGGCATCTACACAAAGCACCAGATTTTCAAAGACTATTCTTGTGTTACATTGCTAATGAATTAACTAATTAATTGGCATTGAAAAAATACAATAGAAAACATCAATCTCTTAAAGTAAAGCATTTTTTAGCTATTTTATAAAGTCATTAACTTGTATCAGGTCAGTAGCTGTTCTAATGTCTAAATCCCCCTTCTGGCTTCAAAAACATTTCCAAAGGACAAAATGAATACCGGAAAACAAGGCAGGGAATACTTGGTAAAAAGTGTGGAAACACTTAGATATGGGAAATTTCAGTTGGAAGTCGTTGTCCATCACTTTTCTGCTCTGTCCCGCAGTTCCTTTCCCCTGCCAATAGAGTCTGAACCAATTTCCATCACATTTGAGAACCCAATTTGCAGCCTCAAACCTGTCGTGTTCCTACAAGTTTCATTAAAAATGGTTGCCTGCTGGCTTTAGTTGTAATAACCCACATCCCCTCAAGCAGGGTACTGCCTCTCTGCCTGTTTCCCCTGTGCACTTCCCTGCCCTGTGAGGATGCTGTGATGATAAACAGGCTCTTGGTTGCAAGCCATTCAGATACTGTGATGGCACCAAGACCAGAATGTGAGTGATAGTTTTATCTAGTACTTAAGGAATAAAACCAGCCCAGGGTAATGAAGCATTCTGAAAATTTGGGGAGGGTAGGGTTGCAGAAACATGTATATCCACCGTAAATTTTCCCCAGCTTTTCATCATTCCTTGCTGCTGCCTTATGGATAACCTGGTACATCAGCATAATAGCTTATGGCATCTGCCAGATGATAAGAGACACAAAATTATTAGTAAAGGAAAGGATGATCCTTTTCCATGTCATGATTCCATTAAATTCAACTATTCACATGCAAAACCAGCACCGCTCACTTTGTTTTTATTAGTAACCTGGCTCTTTGCCCGGCATCATCAGAAAGCATTGTGGAAATGCCATGCATACCATTAAATTCAGGTAGCATAACGGGAAGAGCAAAATCTGGGGACAAATATGGTTTAAAGCTGTTTTCTGCAGCTGTTGGAGAAACCAGGGCAGGTACCAGCAGAAGGGTTTAGGAGCATGTTTATTCCAGAAGCATCAATCTCTGTGTATCCCAGCTGTCCATCAGAGCGAGGTGTGCCCATCCTTGCAGTGGTTTGTGCTCCCGGTGTGTGCACTTGAGATCCATCCATCCATCTTGCTTCTTCCTCCTCCTCCTGTTTCTTCAGGAGCTACAGATTTCAACAGAGCAGTGCCATGTCTTTCTCTCTAACACCAAGCTTATCATTTGCTTGAGGCTGGGTCGGAAGGGAGATGTTTGCTCAAGTTTCCTTTTGTGTGCCAGGCAAGTAATTCCCCAAGCAAATGAAGAAATTACTTTTCTACTATTGTGGTTATTCCCTTTCTTCAGGTAATCAGTCTTTTGTATGAATGTGCATAAAAGTGGGAGCTCTGCTGCTGCAACCTGACCTGAATTTACACAGTTGAATAAAAGGCAAATCCAAAGGCTGATGCCACTTGGCTGTGTAAAACACCCTCCAGAAGAGTCTGTCCTGTGACTGGAAGGGGAACCTTTGGTGCCTGAATTAGACTTTAGCTTTTATACATGTTCATTAAACTTACTTGTTATTTCAGTTGTTTCTGTGTCATTGTGGAGGGAAGGAGGCTAAGAAGTGGTGGTGAAGATGGCAGGAGATGGGCCTGCCAGGTCACACAAAGTCTGAAAACTGGGTTGTGCTCAAAATTGGGAGCAGAAAAGCCAACTCCAACAACAGAGTAGAAAGAAATGGTTTCAGCAGCAGCTCTCACATGAAAAGTTTTTGCTTTGCTTTGAAGTTCCATTTCTAACATGATCCCACATTCAAAACCTTCATCAGAAAAATCTGTCACCAGGTGGGGGAAAAAAAGGGCCATGCTGATGCTCTCAAAGCATCGCATTTCATCTCATGGTGGCAGGAAGGCATAAAGACATTTTCCTACCATTTGACACATTCTCACAGTCATCTGGATTGCCCTATTTTCTGGACAGGAGCTGAAGGCTTGTCCTGAGCATGCAATGGTCTCCTGCAGCTAAAGAATCCCTTCTTCACCATGGCAAGGCGTTTGTGCAGAGGTTAACTCATACCAACAGGCAACCATTGCCAGGACTGACATGCGTGGTGGGGTGGCTGTCCTTGTGCATTAATAATGGCTGTATTTTCATTATCCAGCAGTGAGTTGGGTTTTCAGTAGACTGCACATCTAAATGCACAACTCAGGTAATCCTAGTGCTTCCCACTCCCATGTTGCATTTTTTCCTCCTGTTTTATACAAAATTAGCACAGTCACAGTTTCCACTTCATTTATGACTGATATGAATAAAAACCACCCCATAAAACATCATGCACAGCTGTAGTGAACAAGTTAGATTCAATTCTGGTTTTATATTGAGTTGATGTGCAGCCAGCTCTCTTCCATACGTCACCTGTGATTGCAGTTAAGGATGAAAAACTGTTTTAATTCTTACAGCGAATGTGGGTTTTTTTTCTGAAGAAGACATAAAAATGTTAAAATGGGCCATAAAAATCATTAAATTTTCACACTGAGCACAACCAAGAGGTGAATGAGTTGGCTAAAAGCTTGAAAGACCCAAAGAAGAAGTCCCAGTTGTTATTCTTTTGTTGTTAACCTTTGCCTTTGAATGGAGAAACCCAGGCAGAGAGCAAAGACCTGGTACTTTGGCAATCAGGGGATCCTTTGCCCACTTGCTTCTCTGGGTAAGGGTTTCTTGTCACGTCTGCATGGACAAAGAGCTGTTGCTGCCTGCTGGAGCTGCTGCTCCCTACCTGTGTGCAAGTACAGTGCCTTGGGACATGCCCCAGCACTGTTGCAGTGGGGATGATGAACATCCAGCCAGGTCCCCATCCAAGTTTGCCCCTCCGCATTCCAATTCCTTTCATGGGTGACCTGGGAAACACCCACTGCAAGGGCACGATCACCTGGCCATAGCTTGTCCCACCGTATGCGTTGTCCCATGGCTGCTCTCAGGACCTAAGCTGGTGAGGTGAAGGCAGCAGAAACACAACAGCATGTTTTATACATATATACACAACACCCTCTGACTGTATTTCTTGCCTTAGAAGTTTATTCTTTGGAAGGTCCAACTTTTCTTCCCTTTGCCTGTTGATTTATCTGGTAATGTTGTTAGCTGATGTGCTATTTTAATGGTAGCCTTATTAATTGATTTCTTTTAAATTAACCTATTGTGATTCCAGTTCCAAAAAAAAACAACCCACCTCACCTTGTTTGCCATGCTTGAACCATTAAAAGAATTAATGTACCTTCAGTGCTGTTGGAGTTCATTTTGGGAAATACCTGTTTAGACAACTTTTTAAAAACCTGAAAGGTTATAATGACCTAGGAGTAGCTTTCATTGCCTGCAATTCAAATCTGCCTGTGGGGTTTTTCAATGTAGTATTCTCCCGAAGCTATATGCTGTTTGTAAAAAGCTAATCCTCTTTGGTCAGGTAAATGTTGAAACATGCATTTCTCACTTAATAGCTGCTTATTGCTGTCTTTGAGAGGTTACTGGTTTTGTTCTTCAACCTTGAAGGTACACGATAAAAATCTGATTCAGAAAAGCTGTTTTATATGCACAGTGTCTTCCTGTGCAATGCCTGTGTGGGTTTTCTGCCATAAGCTAAACTTTTCAGTGCTGATTAAGGTATTTGCACAGGGAGAGCCTTGTAAGATGAAGAAGAATTTAGTGTGCAAATCCCACAGGTGACTTTGAAAATGCCAACCAGCATTTTGTATTAAAAGAGGGGAGGAAAACCCTATACTTCAGGCTAGGTATGTAGCCTTGTGATTTGTTCTGCTGCTGTCTGAGGGGTGATCCTAAGACATGCTGTGTCTTTGGTGGCAGTAGTTTGACTTCAACACTGCCCTCAATTTGGGTATATTTTAGTCAGCAGGGTGGGTAAATGATTATGAATTTCATATTAGTTATTAATTTGCACTGCAGCAATGCCCAAGCCTGCTGCTTTAACAGTTCATAACCCATCGCTGGATGAGGAACCCAATAAAATGGGGGAGTCTGGGGGCGGAGTTTTTGCAGGAGGTAGAAGTACGCTCAGATGTGCTCCCAGCTTTGATTTCAGTGCACCTAGGATCAGAAGCAAAGAGGCTGGGGGAGATGCCCATACAATGAGGCGAATACCCTGATTCTATAGCAGCAAGAGGCATCCTGCTTGCCCTATTTTAGTGTGCCCAGATCAGTTTTACTGCATTATCTGCACTGGTTCAGATGGTTTAACCTGATAAAAAGATGTGTTCTCACGGTTGAGATTCCCAGTAGTTTATTATCGTTTCTCACTCCACGATACTCCTGCTGGAGGAAAAGGTCTGGTCCTTCTGGGCTTTAACCCTTGGAAGTGCCTAGTCTGGCATCTCCTCATACCCACCGGTGACAGCACCAGCTGTCAATCTTTGGCAGTGCTTGTGGCTGATCTGTTTGCTGCCGATACCTGTACTGAATATGTGGTTTTCTGCATCCTCTGTGTGCTGTCTTCCCTGCACTCAGCTGGGCCCAAAGGTTAATCCAGAGTTTTGCTGCTGCCCCATTATGGGCAGAGCTGTGTGTCAGAAAGCAAGCGATGGTGCTGCCCAGGGATGGGCAGGTTGGAGGTGACCATCGGCCTTGGGCTTGGTTCCCCATCATCATGCTCATCCCACAAGCACAGCAGATGAAGGGAGAAGTGGGGCTGCAGTTTTCAACTGGTTCTTTTTAAGTGTCTTTAACTTGCTGAGTGATAATCTCAAGTCTATCCACACAGCTTGGATCTGTATCGGTGGTGGTGGATGTCAGCACTCCTAAACAGACTGCTTTTAAATTGCACCCATAGATCTTCTTTGCACCAAAACATTCCTGTTCCAGTATTTAGTGATGCCTGAAGTTATACCTCCACATCAAATTAAGTAACTGTGCTATCAATAAGGAGGAGTAATGTGGTTTATTCCCTCCTGGATGTCTGCCTGTCCCTCATTTGTTCACTGCTCCTGATTAAGACAGAAAACGAGCTATCAGTAATTTTCTAACCCTGGTGCAAAGCAGTGAGGATTAAATCAGTCTGTGCCACTGGGAGCCAGGTCTTAATTCAAGGAGCTTGAGTGGGTCCCTTGCATTCATTATACTCCAAGGCAGTAGGTGCTTGGGGTTGTCTGAGCAAAGCCTGGATGATGTGGGGGTTGGACTCTGCAGGTGACCTCTGAATGTCCCTTCCAATCCAAACTGTTCCATGGTTGTATGTAAACATCACTGCATGGGGAAAGCCAGAAGGTGATGTGGGGCCTCCAGGAGATCCCTGTCACACTGGGCTGGCTGAGAGCTGCAGGCGTGATTTATCTTATTTTATGGCTTCATTGCTGGCAAAAGTCAGTGGGAAGGCTCCTGTTGCCCTGAATTTAGCTTTTCAGCTTGGCCTCACCTTTTTAATGCACTCCTTTTAATGATGTAGAGCTTGCTTAGAGTAAGGAACTTGGATTTAATTTGGATACTGAAGATGTATTTTTTTAATGCAGAGATTAAATAAGCTTTAGGCATCTTCAGGCACCCAGCAATGTGAATTATGGCTGGAAAAAAAATCTCTCATGTAAATAGGCAATGCTTGAGAAGGGCTGTTAGCGTCATCTTGTGAGGAGTGAAATATGCAGGAAGGACGGAAAGAGCTGCAGAACAGCTATGGAGGAGATTAATCCTTTGGGGAAGTGGTATGCAAGACTGCAAGCCCGTGGGTGGAAAGGAGATACCACCACTTGACTGCAGGGAGCTTTTAGCCAGAGCTGGTGAGGTTTGTTCACAAATAAAGAAAGAAAAGGCTCACACTTTGTGATATTTTAGGCAATGGAGTGAAGCTGGAAACATTTATTGGAGATGCCATCTCCCCATGGGTGGTTGGACACGGTGGTAAGGGAAAAGTGAACCTTCCACCCTGGGGGTCACCTTGAGGAAGTGACACTTGTTACCGCAGCTACGAGCCATCAGCATAGGATACTCTGCCTGAAAGTGGAAACATCCCAGGCAGAAGGTGGCCTTGTTGCCAAAACATCACTTGGTCCAACACTGCATGTATGTTGGTTCTTTTCATCAGTGATATACGCACCTCGCTGGAGCTGTCTGTGCTGGTGAATGGAAATGGAAGCAGGCTGAAATTTGATGGGAAAGCTTGCACAAACCTCTTGTCCTTCCAGGAAAACACTGGCTGAAAGGAAGTGAACAAGAAGGGGGAAAAAAAAGGAAATGTGTATTCCAGACTCCCTTGGTTTTGCTTATATGTATACGCAACCCCCCATGTCTATGCAAGGCTTTCTTTTCAGATTTTAAAATACCAACAGCAACCATAGAATAGGGGCAAAAAGCAATTCCTGAGGTTTATGAATGGAGAGGGACTGGTGTGTGTGTGTGTGTGTGTATGTGATGCTGGGGGCACCACTAGCCTTTGCTTGCTCACATCTCCTGCCCAACGCTTCCCATGCCTACCTTGGTTTTCATCCCTCAGCTTACGGGGAAGGATGGGATGAAACCCACAGTGATTTCATAGAATCATCGCAGTATCATAGAATGGTTTGGGTTGGAAGGGACCTTCAAAGCTCATCTAATTCCAGCCCCCTGCAATGAGTTGGGACGTCCTCAACTAGATAGGTTGCCCAGAACCACATCCAGCCTGGCCTTGAACGTCTCCAGGGGTGGGGCATCCACCACCTGTCTGGGCAGCCTGTGCTGGTATTTCACCACCACTCATTCATTGGCCTGTTGCAAGAAAAAGCAGCACTGCTTTTCCCTTCCTCCCCCCATTCACCACCCACTCCACTGTGAGATGGAGCCTCCTCACCTGCCAGATGGAGATGCAACATTTCTGGTAGCTGCTGTATTGGGTAGAGCTTCCTTCAACCACAGGATGCAATTGATAACCAACAGGTCTGCAGCAGCACGGGGAGGGGATTAGCAGACGATGGTTTGTTTGTGCTGGTTATCACCTTTCACTTACCCATGCTGAAAACATTGACATGCTCCAGCACTGAGATGTGCAGCTGATTAGCATTTGGGGTGCCAGATGGCTCTGCAAAGTGTTTTGCTTAAGGCAGCAAACACGAACACCTCCAGCATCTCCCGCTTATCTGCTGTAGGGACTTTTAGTCTGCAGCATTGAGGCTCGACTTCTAGTCCTATCCAAAGACAGATCAGCATCCACATTTCATTGAGGTGGTGGCTGAGGTGTTGATGCAGCTTCCACATTTAGGTGGAGGCATCTTAGGAGAGCTCATCTGCTGCCAGTGAGTGAGTGGACTGGAAGGGGGCTTTCAAAGTCTTACTGGTGATCTGGATGGTGGCACTGACCTGAAAAAGCCTCATTTCTCAGCCCTGCAGGAGTCTTTCTACAGGTTGGATGGTGTTGGACTTAGGGGCTCAGGGATATATTTTCACCTGGTGTATGCATTGGGAACATGCATGGTGATTGGATGGCCTTTAATCTGCAAAGAGCTGTGTCATACATAGCCTGGAGGACATGGATATCACCTCATAGAGCAGGGAAGAGGCAGAGCCACAGCGGTTGCCCTCCCCTCCTGCTGCCACCCAGAGATTAGCTACAGACCAGGGATCTGACCTGGGCTCGTCCCACACACACATGCAATGGTCATAGAATCATAGAACCATAGAATAAGTAGGGTTGGAAAGGACTTTAAGATCATCCAGTTTGAACCTCCTGCCATGGGCAGGGACATCTCACACCAGACCATGTCACCCAAGGCTCTGTCCAGCCTGGCCTTGAACACTGCCAGCGATAGAGCATTTACCACTTCTCTGGACAGCCTGTGCCAGCGCCTCACCACCCTCACAGTAAAGAACTTCCTTACATCTAGCCTCAACTTTGCCTGTTTCAGTTTAAACCCATTGCCCCTTGTCCTATCACTACAGTCACTGATGTAGAGTCCCTCTCCAGCATCCCCTTCACATATTGGAAGCTGCTCTGAGGTCTCCATGCAGCTTCTCCAGGCTGAACAGCTCCTGTTTTCTCAGTCTGTTTCTGGCAGCTCTGTTCCTGATGCACCCTCCGGCTTCAGCCATGCTTTAAGCCAGGATCTTTGGCTTCAGCCTCTAACACAACAAAGCTCCAGCATTATTATCTTTTGTTAGGGTTTTCAGCCCCTGCTGCAGTGTGTCTCCTAATTTAATTCTCAGTAAGGCGAAACTCAGCGTCGGCAGCTGGCTTCTTTATGTCTCACCTCCGGCTTCACCCGCTTCCTTTTCCTCCCCCTGGGGAGAGTGCGGCAGGCAGTTCCGATAGTAGGCATTGAAAACAATACTCCTTCCCTCCTCAACTTCTTAATTACAGCCACAAATTGAGCTCTTTTCTTGCAATCCAAAGTGATTGTTTAAATAACATTGACAAAGCTCAATGAACACATGAAAAGATCCTGCAGGATCAGCAGCGAGGAGCTGTGTACCCACAGAAATGGGGGTTGTCATCGAAAACAGGGTGCTGGTTTTTCTTCCCTCCCTGGGCGCAGAGCTCAGCCTGGATGTGGAAAAAGCACAAGGGGCAGGCAGCTGGCAGCTCCTGCCCTCTGTGCCAGAGCCTGGGGATCACCTTTATTTTTGCTGTATTTTGCTTCTCTCTGTTGAGGAGTTGCCCACAAGCCTCCTTGTGTGGGTTTCAGGGTGCAATGCTCACCTGGCCATTGCTTTGTAAGTGGTTGTTTCAGCCAAGCAATGCTGGGCAGGCTGGACACTGGCGTGGGAGGCTGCGTGGCTTATGGCATGGGGGAGCATGGTGAAGTGCCTGTTTTGCGGAGACATGCGAAGGAAAATCCACCTGCCCACTGAGAAGACACAGAAATAGCTCCTCCAGTTCCATGCAGATGGCCAGCAGTAAATTCCCACTATTGTATTCATGGTCGAGGTCCAAAAGCAAAGGCACCAAGACAACGTTCAGCTGAATGAGTGCCCATGGGGTTGCTTTCAGGCAATAGCCATTCCTAAATGTGTCAGGAAACGCCACTGGTTTCTGCTTATGCCTTGCAACTTACATTGTAAGACACATCAGTGGGGAGCCTAAGGGACAGCTTGCTATATCGAGTTGCTATTTAGCAGCTATCTAAACTACCAGTGCAAGGTAGGTAAGTGTAGCCATCAGTGCCTCTCTCCTTGACATTATTCATTGACTGAATAAGGTAAATTATCTTGGAGTCAACCTTAGTGTTTCCTAAAGAGATGGGGAGGCTCCTAAAGTAGTGACTGGAGACATAGAATTATCACTGGAAAATATGTAACTAAGAAGAAAATACCACTACTTGTGGAATCAGATGTTGTACCATGAGAAGTTCCAGTGAAGGCGATAAGCTTTGCCTGGTGCAAGATGCTATTCAGGGCAAATCTGAATATCACAGTTGGCCTGAAGTGATTTGTGCTTGCTGTGGTGCTTAGGATTTGATTTCCTTTTATTGCTTCTTTGCACACACAAAGCTAAATACAGAGCTGCTGTAAGCCACGGACAAAGCTATTGAGTTCAGTAAAACCACCAGAGAAGTAACTGGGAGCAGCCTGAAGCCCACAGCCCCCAGGAGCCGGGCTGGTGTTCAGCACCAAGTGACTCCAGATCATCAGCGTGACACTGCATGCATCAAACTGCACACTCCTGCTATTTCCAGCTTTAACTTGGCATCTGTGCAGCGTGCTCTTGAATTCACGTGTTTTCCTCCTCATCCCCACAGTGCTGTGGTGGGGACTGTGCGGAAGATGCCGTTTGCTTGTGAGCTGCAATGATTGTTCCTCTTACCTTTGGGCTGTGAGTTTTTTCCAGTTTGATAGGAAGTGTCATATCAAGGGGCTTTTGAGTTTCTTTATAACACCATCATGCCAGACTCCCAAGAGGACTTAATCTCACAGCCTTGGGTAGCATTGCATGAGGTAGCAGGAATGCATTAATGCCTGAGCATGGGATTAGATGTATTCCCTCCATACCAGTGGTGCAGTTCAGCAGCATAACATGGGTCATCACCCAGGCATCCGGTCTTACACACAGTTGCAAACTTTGCCATCACTCTTTCCAAGCAACAAATCATATGTGATTTTTCTATCTCTCTCCCATCAAAACAATATCTGGATGTCCCTCATATATCTCTATGAAAATCTTCACAATTGTTCTAGCAAACAGTCTGGAGTGCTATGATCTGTTATGAGTATTAACAATGTTAAGCAAAGCAAATCTCACAATTATGGTGTCTGTGGGAGGAGCAAACTTGTCCCATCAGTCTCCCTGAGCAAGGAAAAGAGGATGATTACTGCCCTGTTTTCGTGGTTTAAGGTGCTTTTACAAAGACCAGGACCACAGCCCTTGCCCAAAGCAGCTTCTTGTTCCTACTGCTATTATAAGTAAATGTATTGATGTGCTTGACATGTCATCAGATGTTTCTGAGCAGCATCTTCCTTTGAATAATAATTTCAAAAAACCCAAACCCCCATTGCTGTGTTGGTCTGTCTCATTCTTTGCAATTTTCTTTACATCAGTTGGGCAGATCCTGGTCTCAGCCCGCTCCTCCAAGCAGCACAAAGCCACAGTGGGAGCAGGTCAGGAGAGTCCTCAGCAGCGTGGGTTTGGGGCATTGAGCTTTTGAAATGCTGAGGGGCTGATCTAGGGGAGGGAAATTAGAGAACCTAAAGGAGTTTGGCTGCAGAGCTAAAAAAGGATTGGTTTCTTGCTGTAAGATCCCATCATGGCTGCAGTTCCTCTCTAAGACACATCATAAAGTCATGTAGCATCCCCTAATACTGGATGTTACTGGAAAACCCCCTGGTGACTTGTGCCATGGCGTAGGAAATGCCACTTGTCGCGGGTATATTTTCAGTTGCATTTCAGCAGTGCATTTCAGCTCTGAGGGCATCTTTCTTGTACCTCAGCCACAAGTGTGATGCTCACTGCATCCCATTTTGGACAAACAGGATCCACTTTTCCAATATGAAGGAGGGAGAAGTTTAGAAGGCGAAAAACAGAGAGGGAGGTGTGCTGGCTGATAGCAATTGTGCTGGAAAGTGATTTTTCAGGGGGTGGGAATTTAAGTTGAATTCTCACAAATGGAGTGTGGAAAGCCACCTTTCCGTAGGGGTGGGGATCGAGGATGCAGAAGTGTGCCATCCAGCTTGCTATGGTGAGCAAAAGAAACCATTTCACTCTGGCAATGCAGAGGTAGCTATTTTGAGAAAGTGCTGGGGGAAAAGAAGGGTCCAGAGCAGTGGTAGTGTTCATCTAAATTAAAAGTACTGGCAGAAGAGATGGATGTCCAAATGACCCCACTGGGGAAGCTCAACAGGGAGAAGGGACCTGGGATTGCCAGGAAGAGAAAGGGCAGCTGTGGCCGTGATGGAGATAAGCAGGATGCAAGGAAAAATAAGCTTTTCCCCAGTTTGCAATACCCCATCATCCAGTCCTAACTCACTGAGATATCCCCTGCCCCTGCTGTGTTTCAATGCAGGGATGCAGCCAATGCCACATGGGGGGGGGGTCACAGAGTCCCCAAATGCAGGTCAGACAGTGATGGTTGGCCCACCAGTGAGCGATAAAACAGTCTGGCTCCTGTCTTCATCAGCTTTCCATGTAGTTTCAGCCACATTGAATGGGCTCAGCACCTGGAGACATGTGTGAGTGACAAGGCAGTATTGGCTAATCAAATGAGATAATTAACAGGTGGCTGCAGGGCTACAAGAGGGAAAACACTCTTCCCTTTTCCCTGCCACCCTCAGCTCCAGAGGAAGCTTATTGTTTAAGTCTTAATGAAAAGGTTTCTTTGAGGGGGGAGGGCTGCCCATCCTGCGTGTTCCTGTCATCGCAGGCGATCAGAGCATCCTGTTAAACAGGGACAGGAGCTTACTTCAACTTTAAGGACAACTATCTACAATTATTGGCATTTTCATTGCCTTCGAACCCTGGACATGGAACGGCAGCAAATGAGCCAACCTGCTGGTGAAGCCCACACCAGGTGTCACAACACAGCACCCACCAGGCTTGATGAAGCAGAGTTAAACTCTGTGATGAAGAGCACAGGCAGCAGCACAGCCAGGGACCTGAGAGCCCTGGGAAGAAGTGACAACTTCAGTGGGTTGCCAGAGGAAAACTGCAGTTGGGATCACAGCCTTTCCTGCCACAATTCATGTCTTCCAGAGAGATGCCAACTTTGGAAATCTTCAGCTTGTGACTTAGAACGGGTCATGACTTTTTCATGCATGTAAAGAAAAACATGTCTCGTATATGCGTATGTGTACATAGTTTGTTTTTTTCTGTATCACTGCATGCCCTGGACTGGTAACTCCTGGCTTTGAAGTTCTTTGTGCTATGGAATGACTGAGGTTGGAGGGGACCTTTGGTGGTTGCCCAGCCCAAAGCAGACATCCTCATGCCCAGTGCACTGCTCCTCAATTGCCAGCAGTCCACTCTAGCCTGAACTCTAGCTCAGCAAATGGTGTTGCATTTCCTTGTTTGGAGCAAAAGCCTACTTCTTCTTGGCATCCTGGTGGATTCAGGTGCTGGCTGAGCAAAGGAGGAGGCAACATCCCCTTTTCTTGGAGAGACACAGGGCCTCCCTGCACTACAGCCTGCCTTCCCAGGTCCTGACTGTGGACAGAAGCAGCAGTCCTGGGGTACACCCAGTCACCCCAAATTCTGCTCCAAAAGCCATCAGAGACATCTTCCTCAGGCTTTTCTGTTGTGGCTTCATGGAGATAGATCTGAAAAGTTGCTATAGAGCTGATCTGCCTTTGAGGAGGCCTTCAATAAAGTCAAGAAGTTGCCTAAATGCAAACATCCAGGCACTGTTTGGCTCAGCAGCAACCTGCATTGTCTACATCTGGTTAAACCCAGCCCTGTCAAACTCGTGGTCTGTTGAGTTTAAACATAGGGTCTTGAGGAGCACCTTAATAAAGTCAGGGCACTAATAAATCAGGGAGATAAAAATAGTTCTGTGGACTATAAAACATGAGAGCCCAGCACTGGTGTGGCTACAGCTCAGTGTGTTTCCAGACATGTAGGGACCCTATTTTCCTTTTCAGTCAAGCCTTATTTTAAGCACTAACAACTTGCCTGTAATTTCAGTCTGCACACACTGCTATTTATTGAATACAACTCGTGCACTGGAGGCATAGATTAAAACCAGTGGCTAGCTGATGGGTGACATTTCAGAGCAGCACTCGAGCCACGAGACACTTTTGAAATGTCTTCATGCTTCCCTATACCATGAATGGAGCCACCTTGATTATTTTCTCCATGTGCTGCTGCTCTGCTATTAATTCCTGGCACTAACTGATGCAGGAACGAGAGGGGAGGAGGAGAGGGTTTGCAGAGGGACAGCCGAGCGATGGAGTTTTGTGGGACTTTTAAGAGAAGGAGGAAAATAAGATCCTTGATGGCTTGCTGCTTTGATGTTATAGAGTACAGAAGCCCACAAAAATTAGCAGTAATGAGCAGATTAAAGGAATCGCCCTTGAGAAGACCCAGGCTTTATCAGAAAGCTTATCTGAAAGGTGAATTATTTTTTGTTAACTTGATGCTATAAATCCTCTATGGTTAATAGTCCCGAGCTGGTGGGATTTCTAGGCATTCAGGCACAGCTGCTGCGGTTCTGGGGGATGAATTAGCTCCAGTCCCTGCAGCTCAACACAGTGTCACCGGGCAAAGGCTCATTTGTATTTTGATGTTTGTCCTCATGGTCTTGTCCATCTCACAGACAAATTTAAGGTGAAAGGCAGACTAAATTAGAGGACAACTGAGTAGGAAAACCTGTGTGCATTGATGACGCATCCAATGCTCTTTGTATAAGAGGGTGGGTATAGAAACAGGAGAAGGAAAGTTTTGAGGCCTTTTTATTTTCCCTTTAGTGCCTGAGGGCAGCCAGAAAAATGAGGCAAGTGATCAGCATGGGGTGAAGGCTGCCACGGAGCAGGCTGGGAGCACTGGTGCTGTGTTCAGCAGTGGCAATGCAGCACTGGAGCACAGCAAGGGGCTGGGGCTGAGCACCTGCCTGCTCCCAGGTGCTGAGAGCAGAGCTGCTATGCCCAGTTTAGAACCAAAAAGGTATTTATTCCTGTTACTCACATGTGTTTCTGCAGGTCCAAACTGCTTTGCAGGAACCACAATAATTCCTGCCGGCATCGAGGTGAAGGTGGATGACTGCAACATCTGCCACTGCCACAACGGGGACTGGTGGAAACCAGCGCAGTGCTCCAAGCGTGAGTGCCAGGGCAAGCAGGCTCTGTAGCGGAAAATCCCCTGCCAGTGGCACTGCTGGGCAAGCAGCCCTCTGATGATGACAATGACAATGATGATGATGACAAAAGAACGTCTCTGATGCTGCACATGCATCGGACCTCCCACCAGCTGGAACAGGGTCACCAGTGAAACCTGCAAGGGTTTCACGCAAGCAGAGGTTTTTACTTGTGGGGAAGGGGCTCCCTCTCCCTCCTGTCCTGCTCCTGTCCCACTTTACACAGTATGTATCCTTTATCTAGGTATCTACTCTGCTTTAGAAATTATCAGTGCTTCACAGGGTCGTGGTGGTCAGATTTGGGGAGGACGAAAGCAAACCAACCCACATTAAGTTCTCGGACTGGTGATGCCTCCAATTGAGTCACTGCTCTCACTGTCTACAGTGTGGATCCTGGGGGTTTCACATTTATTTATTCAAGGATTATTTTGCTAATGTGATTTTTTCTTTTTTTAAAGCCGCTTCCTAAACTGGGATTGTTTGGACAATACAGCTGTGACTCAAGAGATGGATCATTTTTATTGTGTCTATAATGGGGGTGTGTGTGTGGGGTGGGGGGTGTGGGTGTGTGTGTATGTGTGAAGGACAGGAAGGAAGGGGTTAAGAAAGAACCCTGACTGGAAAGTAACCTGCAGAAAGACCATAGTAGATGCACAGGTACCACCGGACACCCAAGACACAAGCTGTATCTGTGTTACACTTTCTCCACTGAGTGGGGACAATAAAGTCAAAGACACCTACACAGTCACCGTGACCTTGATCGGACAACAAGCCAATACCAGCTGCACAGACCAGGCAGGGGTGGCAAGCCAGGACAGGCTGGAAAGGCACCAAGAAAGCAACATGTTACCTAGGTTGTCCCTGTGGCTGGGGCATCCGTGGTGGAGCAGAGCGAGGAGGGTCCCACCTGTACCACAGCTCTGCCGGCTCTTGGGCTGAGCCTTGCCCTATTACTGTTTTGCTGGCACTGGGGCTGCTTTTGCTGGAGCCAAAAGCATCATTTCCATGACTTCAGCGACAGTGGGATGTGGCCACCACAAATCAGAATTAAAACATCTGATCTCTCTCTGCCCATCACCCTTAGGGAGCTTTCCAGAAATGCCCCATCGCTCCACCAGAGAGTGAGACCCAAGGGAGCTGCCCTGGCTCCCCCAGGTTCCAGGAGCATCCGTTCTGCTGCGGATAAAGCAAGACTGGGTGCATGGGAACAGGCTGGCTGCATCTGGGGAAAGGTCTCTTTAGAAAGCAGGTTCGTGCCTGCCTGCGGGAAGGAGAGGTCCCCAGCAGCAGCCGAGGGGTCCCTTCAGTCTTTTTGGCACTGACACCTTTTGCTTTCTCAGGCTGCAGCTTCCAAGCTATACTGTGAGATAAAAGCCACCAATGTCATTTCTCTGCTCCACAAGCCTTTCCCATCACTGTCCACACTTGGTTTGCTGCATTTTGGCCATGTCCATTAGGGTGATGGTGCTTATTTTGCGCAGACTTCAGTCCAGCACCTGCTCTTAGGAGCGATGGCAGCAAATCTCCCTCACAGCATCCTCCACCGAAGCAGATCAGCATGGTCAGGCTGCCTTGGTATTTTTGATTTCTTCACAGTTTTTGTGTTTTACCAGAGGGCAGGGGGTAGGAGGAGCACTGGTGAGTGCAGCCATCACTGTACTTCAGGCTGAGCATTGGCTTCCTGCAAGTAGAACTGGTACCATTAAAGATGTCATCGCCACGTTTCTCTGTCAGCTGTTGCCTGTCAATGACTACCCGGTTTCAATCTTTTCAAACAATAGTGTGCCTGAAACTAGTGAGAAAAGAAAAAGCAACCTGTAAAAATGGGGGTGAGGGGGGGTGGGGGTGGTGTCTAGAAACAATATTTGATGTGTAAAAGACTATATTATTAAAAAAATTATTTTGTTAAGTATAAAGTGTGTGAACCAGCAAAAAAATGCCCCAAATTATATATTTGTGGTGTATTTTACTCACCCCGTCAAGCTCCCAATTCCCCATCCAAGCCCTTGCTCCAGCTCCTGACTCTGCAGCACTGGTGAGTGCAGCCGGGATGGGAGGAGCAGACTTGCAGCCTGGAAGCAGTCATGGAAGTACTGTGGATGGGAGGGGTTGACCGGGCAGCTCTCAGCAGTGAATTAGTAAATCAGCTTTGCTCTGTCACACGATATGTGCCAAACTGGGATTCGCTTCTGGGGAGCCGTCATGGACCGACACAACTTCCAGGCTCTCGCTTTAACCTCCATCTGGTTTTGCCTTTTACTGGTGCCATTTTATATTTGGTGCCATTTCCTGAACATGGAAATTTGCTTTCAGTTCACAAACTCCATTTGGTACCTCCAGATGCATCATCATTTACACTGATTAGTAGTTACTCTAATTAATTACAGCTTAATTACTGTAGTTAATGTTTGTACAGTGCTTGGAACAAGTACAGCACTATAAATCCCACATATTATTTTCTTCACTATTAATTAAGCATTATCTCTGTTCCATGCTGCGCTTCTTCATTATTTCCCAAGGAGTTGCAGTGGCACCCTTATTCCCACCCAGGAGTACTTTACTTCCTGCTCCCACAGGGATGCTGTGGTGCTGGCTGCCATGCTGGATGGGAGCTGGAAGAACATTATCTACAGTGATGGGATTCCTGAACACCATGGGGATGCTCCTTTTTTCCGTTTGCTGTTCCAGGGCATTGGGCCTATGAAACGAGTGGGACAAAACTCCAGCTGATGGCTGAGGGATGCATCGAGGACCACGCACAATGAACTGAGCATGTTTGGGTGAAATGAGGGAGCCCTGCAGATCTCATAAGATATTTCTGTGAGGTCCCCATCAGTGCTGGCTCTGATGGCAGAAGGGATCTGATTCCCTCAAATCCAGGGGCATTAGGCACGTGGTCCCATTGAGGGATTGTGTAGCTCTCCCTGAACACCAAAGCAACCGTAGGACAATAGCTAGTATAGCAGGGAGGAGCGATGGGCACAGATCGGCTGTTGTGAGGGTCTGTGTGGAAGACTTGCCACTCCTGGGTGTGCACTGTTCCACAGCACCCAGGGCAATTGGAGCACAAGCCTCTAAAATCACTGCCATCAGCTCTGCTTCACAGCAGCCTGTCTCAGGACAGGCAGGGTGAATCCAGAATTGAAATGCTGTTGAGTGCTCATCTGATACACCAAAGAACTTCAGCCTGATCTCAATCACCTTCCTTTCTGCCTTTTTAAAATGTTGTAGTTCATTTCTCCCCTTAATTAATCACAGCTCTGGGCCAGCCAGACCCATTAACTACTCTTTTTATTTAGACCTTTCAGAGGGGCAGTTGCAGATGCAATTTAATTTGTTGACCCATGATCGATAGCAATTAATACCATCTCTTTAATCTTGTTGAAAGGTTCGTCTTGGGCTTCCAGAGGCTCCCATCTCAAGGGAAAGGTGTCTGATACATATGTTATTAGATGGGGGAGCACAGCCTCCTCCACGGGCAAATAAAAAGAAGTATTTATGGGCAGTGGAAAAGAGGGGAAAGTGAACAAAGGGAAGGTGTTGAGGGGTAGAGAAGAGAGTAGGGGGCTTGGTAGGGCAGAATGTAGGGGAAGGTGGAGATGATGGGTTGGGAAGATGAAGGATAAAAAGGACAGCATGAAGGGAGGCAGAAATGATACAGCCCAAGAGATACGGATAGAAATGGGAACTAAATGGTCTTGAATTGGATCAAAAGAGTGGGTCAAAAAGCAGGTAGCTAAAGGCAACACCTTCAGTATGAGTCACAGTGGATTTTGTGGAAGAAACACACCCAGAGCCAGAATATGATGCTTCCTACTGAGCTGCTTCACACCCAAGTCTCACTTTAATGTGATGTCATTTATGGACACCCCCTCCAAGCGCAGCTGCTGTGCACAGCCTCTCTCCTCCTCCAAGTGGAAGAAAGCCCACCCCCAGACACCACCTTTTCACTGCCTTCATTAATACACCATTACTCAAGATTATTTTATAACTAGAGCATAATTTCCTGCACATCTGGGGGGTTTGGGGGGGGGGGGTATAAACTGTCTTGGCTCCCATTACTGGTGAAGCATCAGCAGGGCAATGTCATTCTCCCCCAGGAGCCTGCAGGCACACTCAAAACCAG
Organism: Bolborhynchus lineola; assembly: GCA_025448015.1. Classification (NCBI taxonomy): domain Eukaryota; kingdom Metazoa; phylum Chordata; class Aves; order Psittaciformes; family Psittacidae; genus Bolborhynchus; species Bolborhynchus lineola. Next base: position 27,879 of record JAOEHX010044847.1, read on the forward strand.
GCTAAGGCTGGGTAATACATGGATTTTGGCTACTCTCCATCCTACCACCCCACCCAGAAGACTTCATGCAGTACTGGAATGCTGAGCACCAGCTCCTGAATCAGCAGCATATAATGGCTACAGTGGCATGTAACAAGTTGAGTCCCATCTGACATGACCACCCCTTGGCTTGTCTGTCCCAGACAACCCCAATACAGCCACAGCTCTGCTAAATGTAAAGGCAAAAAAGTAGATCCTTGGCTTCCAGCACAGTGTGAGCAATAATGTGTTTCTCTTTGGTGGCTGTTAAAGGGAAAAGAGGACCCATGTGAATGCATAGCAAATGAATGCCTTTTATATAGCAAAACACATGGGTTTGCAACAGCAAGTCAATATAGAACATGAAAAATTTATCAAAATTCCACCTTCTTTTCCAGTGTAGAAGCTTAGTTTTTTTAAACACAGGGAATAGA
>JAOEHX010044851.1:0-5000 GCA_025448015.1 Bolborhynchus lineola
AAAGAAAGAAAGAAAGAAAGAAAGAAAGAAAGAAAGAAAGAAAGAAAGAAAGAAAGAAAGAAAGAAAGAAAGAAATAAAGAAATAAAGAAAGAAAGAAAGAAAGAAAGAAAGAAAGAAAGAAAGAAAGAAAGAAAGAAAGAAAGAAAAAGAGAAAGAAAAAGAGAAAGAAAAAGAGAAAGAAAAAGAGAAAGAAAGAGAAAGAAAGGAAGGAAGGAAGAAAAAACAAAAGAGCAAGAGAAAGAAAGAAGAAAAAGGGAGAAATAAATAGGAAAAGAAAGAAAAAGCAAAAGGAAGAAGGTAAAAATAAAGATAAAAAACATAAGAAAGAAAGTAAAAAGAAAGATAAAAAAGAAAGGGAAAGAAGGAAAGGAAGGGGAAAAGGGAAAGGATAGGAAAAAGAGAGGGAGAAAGGAAGGAAGAAGGGAAAAGAGGAAAGAATGGTAATTTAATATGTCACAAACAATAGTAAAATAGCTCAGCAAACAGTTCAATAAATGGTTCAATACTTGTGATACTATCCAAACAAAGACTTGCAGCCATTAATTTTAAAAAGTTCTGTGAATCTTCTTTAAGCAGTAAATATTTAATCACGGCAGTATGTAAGCTGCCCTCTCATATTTTATCTCCTAACCAGGACCAGCTAGTGAACCCGCCTTTAATAACTTTGACCAAAGCAATATTTTGCCATTCCCCTCCTGCCACCGGATGATGGAGTGTGGCCAGCCCGGCGCAGACACAGGGTGCCCACAGCTCCTCGGGGGGCTCGGCCCCTCTTCCCGCATACCCAGAGCTGCGGCCACGCTGAGTGATGGTTACGGGGGGGGTGTGTGTGCATGTGCGTGTGTGGGAAAAAGGGTTTTAACGTTTAAAAGAAAGTCTTTTTCTGCAGGAAAAGGCCCTTTTCTGAGGGAAGGAATCCTAACGAAATAAAATGTCATTATCTGCGCCTGAAAGCTGCGTCTCCACAGTGCCTTCCCTTCTAAAGGCATGTTAGGGATGTCATCTTTGGTCAGATTTAATAATTGACGAGGAGGCCTTGCAGGTCCCTAAAGCTTGTACAACCCTACAATATTTATTTATTTTACCTTTTTTTTTTTTTCCTTCTTTTTTCTGACTTTTTTTTCCATGGGAATCACCCGCTGAGAATGAGACTCTAATTTACGGGAGTCCCATTGGCAGGGAAATCAGACAATCAGCAGCTCGGGCCAGAGGAAGGCTGGCGGCCGAGTGACACCGCAGTGGCAGCGACGTCCATCCCCCAGGCATCAGGTCCTCTCCATCACTCCTGAAAGGGGGGAGAATCCCACCACCACCCCCAGGGTAACTTTGCAGCCGTACCTCCAAGTTGTGCCGGTGTTACCTTCGCTGCTGTATTTGTTATCCTAATAAAAGTTTCTTGGCTCTGCCATAAAGTTGTCGCTTTAAAGGCACGTTATGAAAAACAATTCCAGGCGCCGTGGCATGTGGGGTGAATATGCATAAAGGGGTTGGGGGGGGTGAATTAATAAAAGGTATTGAGGAATTAAGCTAGGCAGAGGCAATCTGCTGCATTCCAGCCCTTGGAAGGTTGGCTGTGGGAAAAATATTAATATTCCCTCTTAAGCCTCGATCCAGCAAGAGGGAAAACTTCACACCCCATGGAAAACAGAGCTGAGCCCGGGCTTGGTTTGTGCAGGGCTGTTTGCAGGATCCCAGCCTCGGGTTTCAGGAGCGGGTGGCCTTCATCCTGCGCACAGCATCCTCTCTCCCTGCCGAGGGCTGGCTTTGCTCCCGGGGGGAGAGGACTTTGCAAGGAAGGATGCTGCAAATCAGGAGGAAGGTGTGTGAGCGAGGCTGGGTGATGGAGTGCCTGCCTGTGCCGCTGCTGCCAGCCCAGGAAATAAAGGGAAAGCAAAAGAATCATTCCAAAATCCTCTGTTAAAGGCAGTGATTTTTCTCATTAAGGAAAGTCATTGAATTCTGTAGCAAAACCTTTTGTGTGGGTGCATGAACTTGAGGCTGTGCATTTAGGAGAATACATTTTGTGCTGTTTTTTTCTCTCTTAAAGAGAGCTCACAGGTCTGTAGGCTCCAAAAACATCTTTAGATTTGGAGTGAAACTTGTCCTACTATAGGACGCAGGGCACTAAAATCTGCAAGCCTTACAAAGAGTCAGGAAAGTTCAGACATTAACCAAGTTAACATAAAAATTGCTAGAAAACACAGGAATAGTAATTTGGGGATAAAAAAGGAGGTAGAATTCACATTGTAAGTGCAAGTGATCTGGAAATAGATGTTTGTCTTGGACATTTCCAGGGAAGTGACATCATGTAGTTATGTCTATTGGGATATTAGTTCTGCATTTTTCAGCCCGGATTCTGGCACTAAAGTTGGCAAAATTAGACCATTTTGTTAAACTGATCTTCTAGCCGCCCACCTCCACCACACGTTACAGCACACCTATGACATGACCCAAGAACAATGGGTGAAAAATGGGCTATAAAAACATGAATGGCCTGCTTCATATAAAACAGATTTTATAGTGCAGGTGTGCCTTCATTTATCGATACTGTAAAGCAGTGAGATCATACCGGCAGTAAAACACAACATTTGTAAAACAACAACAACAAAAAAAATTCCTATTAATTAAAAATGTAATGGCACAGATAAAAACTCAACGGGGTGTTTTATAAATGTATTTGATATTTTGTCATCAGATGCTTTACATCATCTCACACAGCATTCAGCCAGCTCCGAGAAGGATATCTGGAAAGGTAAAATAAAAAAGGACTTAATTGAACTGTAAAACTATATCCCACATTTAGGAAAAACCAGGCATGTAAAAATATCTATTTAATAAGTGCCGTTTAAGTTGTTAAAGCTGGTGGTGGGGTTGCTTTTTTTTTTTCCCTTCACCCATTAGGATATGAATGGGAAAAATTATGAATAGGAAATCCTGCTGGAGTTTTTATTGCCTATTTCCTTTCGGGAAGATGGCATTGTTCCTCTTTTAAAAAAGGGAAGGGGCGTAAAATAAGCCGAGGCGTATGACAGACATCCTTCAAAGCTCAGATGGCAGAAGTATGTTGTTATGTATTTTTGTTACTTGCAAGGCAAAGGCTGTTCTATTTTTAAGCAGGGCTGTGCTGCTGTGTACGTTTCACTTCCCTCGAAAGGGGTTTTGGCATAATGTTGTTTTGATTAAGGGAGATTTCTGTTCTATTCTATTTAGGCTCGCATGTTTCTTCAACACAATGCAGGGGGAGAGGCAGAACTGAGGGATTTTGGGGGTTGGGGTTCTATTTTTTGGAGTTTTTCCCTTTATTTCTCCTCTTCCCTGAGCTCACTCCAGGACAGAATAACATTTTTCTGCCCATATCAACAACTCCAGAAATCCTTATCTGTGCAGAAGGGCTTTGCAAAGCCCACCTGTCGAACTGCACTTTATGGAGGTTTTTAGGGTCTTCAGGGTCTTGTTTTTATCTGTGCATTTTTTAATATTTTTATGTATATTTTTATGTTTTTTTCTATTTATTTTCTATTTATTTTGCATTTTTGGGGGAAAGAATTTAAAAATCCAACAGATTTCCTGGGTAATATCTCAGCAAACTCTCAATTCTCTTAATCATCCTGAGTTAAATAAGTGATGGCAGAGCCCGCACTGGGAGGTAAAGGATCTGCCTCTGTCACCCTAGGACAGTTTTGGCCATGCAAAGGCAAGGGGAGGTGGCACAGAGGTGAAATGCAGTGGGATTTAGGAGCTTTGCCCCAGTGCAGGCAGAAGTGCTGAGCACCCATAGGTGGGAGCACCCCAAGGATGCAGCATGGGGCTCCTTAGGTAGAGCTCACGAGGGACCCTACACTTGGGGACTGCATTTACCCTCTTCCCTCACCTTTCCTTATTGCCTCCCCCTTCCCAACTGCCACGATTATAGCTTGTGTCATCATGTTCGGCACAGATGTTCCAGCAGCTGTACATGTTGAGCATGGTTTTAAAGATTCTTTTTTTTTCCTTTCTTTTTTTTCCTCTTTCCTTGTGGCCTGAAAACAATTCCCAACCACTGCCATAGGACAGCGTACTGGGGACTACTGGGACCTCCACTGTGGACAAAGCTTCCTACAGACACTAGCTTTCCCTAAATTCATACAATCAGAGCATGGTTTGGGTTGAAGGGACCCCAAAGCTCCTCCAGCTCCAACCCCTGCCACGGGCAGGGACACCTTCCATAGAGCAGTTGCTCCAAGCCCCTGTGTCCAACCTGGCCTTGAGCACTGCCAGGGATGGGGCAGCCACAGCTCCTCTGGGCACTCTGCGCCAGCGCCTCAGCACCCTCACAGGGAAGAGCCCAAGAGCTCATCTCAGTCTCCCCTCTGGCAGTTAAAGCCATTCCCCCTTGTTCGGTCCCTACACACTTTCCTATTCCATTTTGTTTTGTCTCGTCTTTCATTTTGCAGTGCCTGGGCACTGGGTTTGATTGGTTGCACACTTGCTGGCTGGGGCATCAAGTTGTTTTCTCTATATTTGCACTGCCATAGCATTTAAAGTCCTGGTGATGCCCCAGAGCACTGCCATAGTGGCTTCACCACCGCAGTGTGCAGCAGGCACAGCGTTGGTCATGGACCACTCAGCCAGTGACCTTCCCCCACAGAAACCTGGGGAGCAGTTTTGCTGGGCTTTCCCACATCAAACACGGTAGCAGTTTCCCAGATGTAGTGAAGTCATGGAGGTACCTGGAATAAGGTCTCCAATCAGCCTGCTGAAGTTGAGAAGATGAATGTCCTGGTTGCTGTCCTTTTACTTTCTTCAGAAGTTACATTGGTGATTGGAGCCTTAACCCAAGAAGAGAAACAAATCCCATAAAGCCCACAAAATCTAGATGCAGCCGAAAATCTGGTGTTTAGGCTCATTGCTATTACCAGCACAGCAAAAAGCCTTTGCCATACATCTGCCAAGGCTCACTGAATTCCCGTCCATGGGCAGTGGTTGTCCATAGGATGGGTGAAGGCTCTGGCACAAGTGC
>JAOEHX010044851.1:10000-25232 GCA_025448015.1 Bolborhynchus lineola
CCCACCGCCAGACAGCCGAGGCAGCAGCATGCCTGGATGACAGATGCTGCCGAAACCATCCCACAGGCTGCATTTAGTGCCCTTGGTGCCACTCGACGCTGAGATGGCTGCAGGGGTACCCAAAAAGAAAAAAATTCGATTGGCAGGATGTGAAAAGGAGTCAACTTTTTTGTTTAATGCCATCAATTTGTGATGGAGGAGACAGGTATTAGCTCGGGGACCGATGCAGTCCCTGCTAGCCATTAGTTTCCTCGCAGCTGCATCAGGTTCTGGATTATGAATCTGCCAGGTCCAGCCATCCATCAGCTCCGACTGGTCCCTTTGCCATCTCCACCGCCTCAGCGACCACCCCATTCCCAACGGATGGCGGGGAGCACGGATGCTCTCCCCACCATCCGTCGGGCATGGGGCAGTCGCCGAGGTGGAGCAAAGACCCCACCGGTGATGGGGAGCTTCCCTTCTCCCAGCTGTCAAACAGGAAATCTTGAGAAGTTGACCGGAGAGTTATGGAATTACCTGTGGAAACATATTGCGGAGGGTCAAGCCAGAGGGTCGATTTGTCAGGCGGCGATGTCAGGGTCCTCACATCCACAACTGTAATTTGTTTTCTTAACACATTTTTTTTTCCAGGATATGTAGCTGCAGAGGCCTAAGCCTATAAATTTCCAACTTCACACATGTTCATGGTTTAGTTTCCTTTTCTTTTTTCTTCTTTTTTTTTTTTTTTTCTTTTTTCTTTTTTTTTCCCCCCCAGGGTCTGGTTTTATCCATACAGGACTTATTACTAATGTGATAAACTTTAGGAACTCAGATTCCACACATCACAGGCGGTGGTGTCAGAAGATTAGCAAACAGCATCCTTTGTAAAGGCATGATTTATCTGTCCCCCTTTTATCCCATCTGCACCCCCTTCTCCCTCCACATCCACAGCAAAACAAGGTTGGTTTACAAAAGCATTCTTTAGAGAAGGATCTATGCTGAAAATGTATAAGTAACTTTAAGATGGGATTAAAATATTGCCCTGCATTTTGGATGGCAGAATCCTTTCAATCATTATGCCATAATCAATCCAGAATAACAAAATCAGCAGCAAACCAGAACAGAATTAAGAAGTAAATGGTTTTTTGCATGCAAAAATTGTTCAGCCTGGAGAAGTCTCTGGGGAGGACTTGGAGCAGCTCCAGTGCCTAAAGGGGCTTTGGACATGGTCCTGTAGGGAAAGGACAAGGGGGAATGGTTTTAACCTGCTGGAGGGGAGATTGAGATGAGCTCTTAGGCACAAGTTCTTCCCTGTGAGGGTGCTGAGGCGCTGGCACAGGGTGCCCAGAGAAGCTGTGGCTGCCCCATCCCTGGCAGTGTTCAAGGCCAGCTTGGACACAGGGGCATGGAGCAAGCTGCTCTAGTGGAAGGTGTCCATGCTTGTGGCAGCGACTGGAGCTGGGAGAGCTTTAAGATCTTTTCCAATTTAGACCAGTCTGATTCTATGCCAAATAAGGAAGCAGAAATGCTGCAGTCTCTCCCAGATGGACCAAATTCCAGGGTAAGTGCTGTGATGTGCTGGTGTTGCTGTGGTGCCATCCTCACCATGTCACAGGCAGAGGGGAGATGCAGAGGGGGGCTGATGGAAACAGTCTTTGGGTTTGAGTTCTGTTCAATTTCATTTTTTTATTAGGGGATATGTCATTTTTTTGTTTTCAGATATGATCATCTGACTATTATGTGAAGCATTAGGACAGCAATAAGAGTTTTAGCTGAAAACGGGGCCAAAGTCACTGAAGAATTTTGTAGAGTATCTTATTTAATTACAGATTTCATCCTGCAACAGAGAACTTTCATATAGAGCAAAGCCCTCTGTAGCACCTTCTTTCCCTAACGTCTATATACTCTCATTTTCAGCTCTCGCCTTCTATTTCTGAGCACTAATGCCCATTAATATCCAGAAAGTGTCAGTTGTATCCAAAGTTTCAGTCTATTAAATCAATGAAAAATATATTGGATTTAATATGTTTGGCTTAGGAAATTTGTTTTGTCTGCTGCAGCCTACTGCAGCTTGCTCTGAGCTTACCTCTGTTTGAATTAGAGGGTGCCGGCTCAATGTGCAGCTCAGACATTGGCCCATAAGACCGTGAAGCGTAGCTGATTTTTGGAGAAACTACTAAGTAGTTTCTATAGTGATAATGATGTACTATGTGCACCTATTGGGAATATATAAAATTAGAGAGAATTTCTGTTTGCTTTGGTCCTCTTTCTAGAATAATTACAGTAACTGCCATTCATTCCCATTCTGTTACCCTGATTATTCTAGAATAACCTAGTTATTAGGGTTTAGTCGTGTTTAAGAACATACTGCAAAGTGACAACTTGTCATGTTGGTATTATCAATACTTTAAAATTTCCATATTAGTGACCCAATTTTCTCAAGATTTCTGAGTGTTTAATTTGGTGGGGAGAAGGAGGGAGGGGAGTAAATGATGCCTCTTGCTCTTCCCTATTCAAAGTAACCTTAATTTTCCATTCCTGAATAGAAACCTTTCCCTTAGAGACTAAAAAAAGAGTCGAAACAATTACATCTTACAACCCTAAACACATTCTCAGTTTGGAAATCCTTCCTCTTCCACTGAATGTAGGGGGTAACCCTTTTAAGATTTGCCCTGCCAGTGGCAGAAGTGCCATGGCTAAAGTCAGGGAATTCTGGAAACAAGAAGCGCTGAGTGGCCAACTCTAAACCTGTTTCCTAAAATAGCACTTTGCAGCCTTAAAAAGCCACCATGTTTAATGGAATATATTACCTTTACCAGCACTTTCCCTCTGAGTTGAGTTATCCTCCACAGGGCAGGGGGACAATAGCAGGTATTTCCACTCTCACTTGAAATTTCCCCTGCCCAGAGAAATTTCTCCTCCGAAAGGACTGAGGTTTAACCAAATGAAGCACAGAAAAAGCTTCACGCTGGTGAAGGTGCATATAAAGCTGTCCAGAAGCACACTTAGCTGACGTACTGACAGATTGTGCAATTTTGCTGTGGTAATTACTCAATGGTTCAGCAAATGGTAACTAAATACTTTGGAAATCAGAATGTCTAATTGCAGACGCACATATGGTATACCCCCATCCATTCCACAGAAGGTAATGTAACAAGCACACCCAAACCTTCCCTTAATTCCCCCAGCTCAGAAGCCACCAGTGACACAAAACACTTGTAATTTGGAAGAGTGTTTGGGGAAACAAGATATAAAGAAAAGAGCTTTTGGAAAGCATGGTGTGCTACATGCAAAGCTGAGTTACAAAAGCAAGGTTAAGTTAATTTTGTCAATAAAGAAAAAAATATTAATGCTGCAAAGTTGCTGTTCCAGTGTTTGTAGAGAAACTTCTTTATTGCCATAGATAGGCCAAAATTAAAAAAGCAGGTTCAATATTTGGTCTTTTCAAGCACTGGAGACAGGTGGATGTGGACACACAAGGTTCATGACACAGATGATATCTGTGCTACACCATGCCAGGGGAGAATGGAGGAGCTGGGGTGGCCCATACCAGCTCTGCTGGAGCCCATCACCATGGGGAAACACATTCCCCAAACCCACCAGTAAGTACCAAACCCCATGACTGAGAAGAGGAGCAGAGAAAGGGCCTGGGCCATCTTCCTCACAGATTTTTGCACACTGAAGGAGGACCTGGGCAAGAAAAGGAGATGGAAGAATTTTGTCCAATGGTGGCAGATGAAGCTGTGGGGTAGAGGAGAGCAAATCAGTCCCTTGCATCCCCTTAAAACCAGAAATGTGGGATATCATTCTTAAACCAGGATTTAAAATGAAGTCCTTGGTCCCTTTTACTCCTGATGAGGAGTTCAAAGTCAAGCAACCCAGAAGAAACCCCAAAGAACAGTGTCTTTTATAGATGCGAAATAATAATTTTCTAATGTTTCTTTTAAAAGCACTTAATCTGAAGGATTGCTAAAATCTGGCCTGTGTATTTATCTATCCATCTATCCACCCAACCATTCCTATTGCTCCTCCACCAGGTTTTAAGGCCGTAAGCCTTCCACAGCATAAGAGAAAATTTTTCCCCTTCTGTACCTACTGTTGCACTACTCCACTTCATGCAACTTCCACATCTCCTTCAGTTCCCAAGGAAAGGAACAGTTATCTCAGTGCTCAGAGGAGCTCAGCCATGCACATGCACTGTACATCAGCCAGTTCAGTTTACTGCTTTGGGCTGGCCCTGTGTGAAGTCAGAAGGAAGCAAAACCCTACCACTTATTTGAGGCAGCACCTTAATTTACAGGTGCTCAGATAACGTTAAATGCAGGAGGCCTAATGGAATTAATCATTAATTAGTGCTCCTGAACCGGCTTCAGCCCTTTTTCCTATAAAAGATAGTCCTACGTTCTACATTTTGTAATAACTAGGCTGAAAACCTGCATTACTTACTTCTCTTCTCAGAAGAAACCCAACCCCCCATTATTGTGATTCTCCTCGGGATTAGGAGTTCTTCTTTTTATTTCTTGCTATTAATGTTTAGAAGCTATGAGGATGTATGATTAATGCAGGTAGTGTGACTTTGATATAGGACAAAGTAGCATTAATTGTATGATATACATTATTTTTAAAACAACTACATTGTCTTCATCTTGCATAATTATCTCTTTGTTGCTGTTAATCAGGATTTCCCAAAGTGGCACACAATAAAAAGCATTAAGTTTTGTGTCAGCAGATCCAAATCTGGAATCAAATCTATCTGTACCATCAGGTGCCCATTAGGCCGGTGGAATTGCACATTAAAGGTACTCAGACAATGCAGGCAGTTTTCTCTTGCAGTAACAGGGAGGAAGGAGAAATTGGAGCTCTTGGGCACTGAAGGGAAAGACAGGTCCTGCCCAGTCCATTATGTACAGCTGAACAGAGGGAAATAGAGATGAAGTATTCACCCACGGATGCTTTTGACCACTGCCCCAGCAACTTTTGAGAATATCCTGTCTGCATGAAAATATCTTCAAAGTTTTTCTCACTCAAGTTTTAGCCACAACATTTTACTCTGGTCAGGCAACACTGCCCAGAAGGGGCTTCCAGGGCACAGCTGCTGCTGTTTCCTGGCAGGGCTGAGTGGTAATTCTGTGATGCGTTTTATGCAGGCATGGGGACAAGGGTGGCCGCTGCCCCACTTCCACATGTGACAGATGGGATGAGTACGGAGCAGAAAGGTCCCAGGCAGAGGCAGAGTCAAGGCCAAGGGATGCAGAAAGCACCAAATCATTGGAGTAGCTTGAGGAACTGCTGCTCTGGTGCCACTGAGCAGTGCTCAGCCATTACTCCAGGGTCAAGACCTATTTCCTAGAGGAAGAGTGAGCAACTGAACACAAATCTTCACAAGGACGCACCAGGGCTGGTTTGCTGAGCATGAGTATAAAGTTTACCAGCTATAGAAGTTTACATGGCTTTATGGGAAAATGTTTATTGTGTATGCTTCCAGCTCCACTGACCATCTTCACAATGGAGTTAGGTGGGAATGTTTTCCAGGAAGCATATTTCAAGACAGAAGCACAGAGGCTTTGGGCTTTCCTTTCTCTCCTTTTCTCCCCCTCTTTCATCCTTCTTCCTTTCTCCTTGTTTCTTTTAAAGAAATGATTAAAAGAACAAGGGACCGTACAATCTGCACACCATGCAAACTGCCTCTCCAGTGCCTGCCTGGCCTGCCTATTGCTTCCACAAGAAACACTGTTGATGAGGTAGAAGCAGAATCCAATGCTTCAGACACACAATGCAAATGCTGTGTTTCTTTTAGAGTGAACAGGGGAAGAATGAGACCAAGTACTGGCCCTCCTCCTTCTGCAGATGTTCTGCAGACCCAAAGGCCATGCAGGGAACATGATTCTATGATTCTGTGAACATGAAAAGCATGCAGTGAGGCAGGGCAAAGGCACCACACAGCAGGGCTAAGACAAGACGAAGAGCTTTTAAACAAGCAGGAAGGCACATCAGGCCAAAGGAGAAAATGAGCCTGGAGCAGTGAAGTAAGAATGATAATACCAAGCACTTATGTTCAAAGCACTGTACAAATATTAACTAATTAATCCTCAAAGCCCGCTCTGGAGTAGATAAGCAAGTGTTATTATCCCCTTCTTGACAGGGAATCTGAGGCAGCAAGGTTAAGTGTCGAGTCCAAGGCTACAGAGAAAGGTTTAGGAAGACATTTTTAAGGGCATAAACACTCCAAACCCCTGTGCTTCCTCTAGGAGCTGAGGCTATGCTGGCAATTGGTTACCAGTAGGTAGCAAAGAGAAAGGGTCTGAAGATGGGCCACCACCTTGGAGGAAGCCTAAACTCCTCTGCAATCACCTTATAACACATTCACTCTTAGTACTCACAGCTTGGAGCAGCCTTTTAACTTTGCCAAAGATGATCTGGTGAAAGACCAGGAGGAAGAGAGTCAGATGCTGATTGGGCTCATGCCTGATAGCTCCCATCCACCTCTTCTCCTCGCTGTTACCTTAAGCATGCTCAGCTCCTCCTGTGATACTGTGAAAGTAATGGCTGTAGTTAGCTTAAAGGTAAACCAGGAAGGAAAATTTGTAAATAAAGTTGGGTTGAGAGCAAATTAAGGAAGAAGCTAACTTTGACTTGCTATGATGCTTTTGGAAGCTGTGGCCCCAAAAGAGGGAGCTCCACCTTCCAGGGAAGCGTAAGAGTTACATTTCTCATGAAATTCCAACCATCTTGTGCAGGTTTCCCAGCAGAAAATCAATTCTTGAGTGTTTTCCATCTGAAGCAAAGGAGGAAGAAGGGGTCTTTCTGGAACCTGACCCAGAAATTAAGTAACAATGGATCAAGGAACTCCAGTTTGACCCACTCCCCCTGAAAAAGGCATAAGTTGGAAATGTTTCAGGTTGTAGCCAATCTCTCAAAGTAATGAAGATTCAGAATGAGTGCATATACAAAAGGAGATTAGCAACATGCAGCCAGGAAAACCCTTTACTTACCAAAAAAGAGTTCATATGTCAAAAGTGTTTACTGTTCACAATATGGATTAGAGTGGGATTTTAGTGTATTCTGGAGGGCATGGGGGGGAGGGAGCATGAAAAGGAATTGTCTATGGTCTGCATTTGTTGCTCCAGTTCCTGTACTGACAGCAAAGGACCTTTGATTGTAAGATGAATTGTGGAGCAGGAGCTGTGGCTCTGTTTTTTAGCCACCGGTATTTTCACTGTGCTTTTGACTTTAGGGAGCCGTTTCAGTCACAAGAATAGTGAGGTGGATGCAGAGCTCCCAGAAACAATAACAGGAACATTTGCCAATTAATCTATCACACACTGTAGCACAATTTACCTTTTACCCTTCCAATTCTGAAGAGCTACCATACAATTCAAATATCAAATTGCTACTGGATGCAAAAAAAAAGGGAGGATGCAGGGGTAAAAAAGGGACACATCAACAACAGGACAATGCTTCTAATTTCCTGCACAGCTTGTTAAACGTGACCTTGTTTGTAAATCTGGTCAGTATTTTCCCAATACTCCTTTTAAACATCCATTTGCATACCCCTTTCTCAGACAGTCTCACCCACACTCATAGAGATGCCCTAAGTAGCAGCAAAAGCATTGGACCCCCATGTTCCCCCAGGCTCTGGCTTTCCCACACCACAAAGCCAGGCCAAGCATCACATGCCTTTTCTCTATTCCCACATTCCAATGGCACCAAAATCCCTTTTGGTAGACAACTTGGGATAGAAGATCTTTTAAATCATTATTTAACCCTATCCTTCATTTTCCTCAGTATTGATAAACATGGCAAAAAAGATGTGTTTCCAGGTTTAACAAGCCATTTATAACTAATTACTGAATCTTATTAAGTACAGCTTTGGCTTAGGCGTTTTATCCCTACCTTTTCTCTACAGTATTCACCAAAATTTGGCTTCCTGAGAGGAACTAATTGAATTTCATGGTTTACACATTACTTGCACACTCTTTTTAATCCCCAGCTCTAGTTTTTCTTTCACAGACTGTCCCAGAAGAAAGCCAAAACATTAACTTTCTATTCATTGTATAAATAAGGGTATTTTTTAAAATTCTATCTACAGACACACACACACTGGGTTGGAGCTTTTTCTAATTCTTCAGTGCACTGGTGCAACTCCATTAAATCAACAGCCACACGGCCCGATGGAAACGAATGTAAGATCTGCTACGGGTGATTATGGACAAACAGAATCAGATGAGCCAGATATTTGCAAGCTTTCAGGGAAATTGGCTTTCATCTAAAGATTTGGCTTGTTCTTTATAGGGAATTGTGGGTGAGTTAACCATTCAGTGCACTTTGGAATGCTTTCCTCCTCCAACTCCTTTGTGAGCTCCTCAAAGGAGTTGACAAGTCCAACCAACATCTCTGTAGGTGGAGACAGCACCTCCTCCCAAATGCTGGAGGGAGTCTTTGGCTCAGCTGTGTCAAAGGGAATTTGTCTTTAACATCGGCAGAATCAGTATCTCACCTTAAACTTGTGCCCCTCTTAAGTACCTTCTTAGCACCTTGTTCAGCACCTTGTATTGTCCAGGTAAAACGGCACCTAAGCAGGGCGGCCAAGAAGTGGGGTAATATAACAACTATCCACATTAAATGGGAATATTTGCATGTCATGAAGTATACAACTTCTGCTTCCAAATGTATTTTTAAGGCATGGTGAGGGAGGGTGCAAGATGCAGTTCAGCTATTTGAGGAGAAGCAGCACAAGAAGGAATATTCCAGGCAAATTTAGAGTAAATGTGTATGCAGTGAATTGGTTTCAGCCTAAGACATTTTTAGCAAGTCACAGTAGCTGCTTGATCTTTACTGCAATGTTTCCTATAGAAACAGTGTGAGGAAGCTTGCCCGGACTTTCCAGAAGGGCTGTGGAGTGGAGATGACCTATCGAAAGTTCAAGTAACAATTTCCAACACAACTGGAAACTTTTCCAGTGATCTTCCTCTCTTTTGTTCACTGCATATTAAAGACTAGAAAAGGGGTCTGCAAATGTATGAATGATATTAAAAAAACATCCAGAGTTCACGTTAGTCAGAGTCTTAAGGAGAAAAATGTTTAAAGAATCAACACTACAACAGCACAGCTCACTATGACCCAAACCGCAAAATCATCATATAGAATTAAATTCTGATAATAAAGACACATTTGGTTTGGGTTTGTTTATTTGTCTGTTTTTCACAAAGACAGCCTGTGGGCTGCTGTTGTGTAAATCAGTTTTCTCAGCGCAAAAAAAAAGCCACTCTTGGTAGGAAAATATAACCTCCAAAATCTTTTAATAAGTGCAAAATAACATTTATTTTTCCATCCATCCCTGTCTGCATAGTTGAGATGCACCACAATTAAAAAGTAGATTTCAAAGCAAACAAAGCTGAAGCAGTGAAGCAGTGACTCAGGCCTGGGAAAAATCAGCACTTCCAGTTAGATCTTGGCAAACGTGGAAGCAACAGAAGCTGAAGTCTCCAAGGAGGGAGTCTCAGGTTACTGCAGAGCTGGGGTGCTACCACCAATTCCACCTCCAGTAAGAGACTTAGGTGGGATTTAAATGCATGGGGCTTGTGTTTGCCATCTGCACATGGGTGAATTGTATCCAAAGTGATTGCCAAAACAAATAAATGGGGGGAAAAAAGAGCAAAAATATTCCACTGCTTTGAATTCTATGAGTTCTCTTACACTTCTGAGGGCAAGAGGTACTGTATTTCCCGGGGAAATGAAGTTTCCAATCACACCATGTCTTGGTGTCTCCTTTGTGGACAGCACTTGTTATCTTTGATAATCCTGCTCCTGGTTATGTTGTTTCAATCTGACTGTCATTTTACACCCTGCTGGGCAGGGAAAGAGAGAGAAGCTGGAGAGTAAAAACTGATCAACTTTAAGTTTGCTTTCCATGCATGCTCTATAATAAACAATAACGTATGCAGAGACTGCGCTGCTAAAATTGGGTCCTGTGTTACAAATTTGATTCTGTAAGAATTGTTCTGAGGTTAATTTAAATAATATACTTGAAAAACACATAATTGAACACATTTTATTTTTAATACTGCATTATAAATATACTCTGATACATTATGAAAGTTGCAAATAAAATATGCTTTCGTTTGCATTTGCAGTCTTAAGCTAAATTAAAGCATCAACTTTAATTAATTAAAAAACAGCTCATGGCTTTCACTGCCGGAGCTGTTTGGGGCAAGCAGCAATGATTTTGCCTAATCTTCTCACTCAATATCAGTTCCATCTCTGGAGAAAATACAAGGTGTGTGCATTAAAAAGTATTGCAGAGAAGCAGAAAGAAGTGTTCCTTGAGATATTTTAAGTGTGCTCTAGAGCTAAGAAGATTTGAGATGCACCAAAAGGAACAGTTTAGCCAAACCCCTGCCTTACACATAGATAATTCACCCCAAAAGCGCATAGGAAGAAAACATGGTTGTAATTTATGTGGTTTGTGAGTGGGGTTTGGTGGGGAGGGCAGCAGCCTGTGCATTGAGCCACGCACTTTTCCATACTCTATGGATCCCCACCTCCAGGTGTGAAAAGTGCATAATGGAACAATAAAACTTTATTAAATATGGCCTTAGGCAGTAGTGCAAGGTTCACTGAGCAGCTTAATCATGCTTATTCCAAAGAGCAGCTGAGTTGGAGAGGTCAGTGATGGAGACCTTGAGGAGTGCATGGTCCTGCTCCTTCCCTACAGTGTTTGCATTCACCACATGCCTGTTTGTACTGGTTGATCTGCAAGAGAAGGATACATGAAAATATCACAGTGACAGTCTGCCATGCCAGCAGTTCTGCTGCTCTCTAGGTTTCAGAAGCAGATGCATGAGTGCTGCAAGGCTGCTTGGATGTCCTTTATGAGGGAAGGCAACCACCCACCCTAAGTCACCCAGGGATATTCAAAAACCTATTACTCATTACAGTTTTCCCTGCTTGCGTAAAATCAGCTACAAACACAGCATTTCCTGTCTCACACAGGGTCATTTAGAGGCAATTTCAGTGGTTCCATTAAGGACCATTCATATGTTTGACAATCTCCTCGTGCTAGAGGCACACAAGGTGAGGTATCATCATTGGCCTTAACTGGTTACATCTCTAGCTGAGAGAAGTGTGAACTTGATGGTCAGGAACCACACCAAAGCCAATGATTCTTGATAAAGGACAGATTTTATGGATTCAAATGCCATAACAAACTAATGTGATGATACCCAGCCAGGCGCTGGCGAGCATCCCTTTGAAAATCTTCACTGCTTATCATGTGCTTGGCAGACAAGGGATGAGACTTTTCATGTCCAGGACATGGACAGTTTGCTTGATCCCAGGAGATGCAGGGCTACACAACATCTCTGCTCAGTTTCCTTTGTTTTTAACTTCCATCTTTGGTATAGTTACAGATCCAAAACGAAATAAAATCGTAACAGAAACCAATAAAACAGGCAAGTTGGTCCCTGATGACAAAAGGCTGGACAGAGCTGCTCATTCAGACCTCTTGTGTCTGATCCTGTAGGACACAACAGCTTTAATCATTGCCTTAGAAAGGATAAAATGGTCACCAAAGCTCTTCCTCAAGGTGGGAAATAGAGCAGAAACCACAGAGAAGTGTTGTTTTCACTGCTTTAAACCCACTATATTAAAAAAAGGTTTGTGTTTTTTTTTTTTTTTTTTTTTAAAGCCACAAAATACTCTGATAAAATTTCTTCTATCTCATAAGCAACAAAATAAAAGACCAAACCCTAAAATGATCAAACAAACAAGCAAAACCCCAAAATCAGCCTCACTGCTGTTTTGTATCCAAATCCTACCGAAGCACAGAGAAAGGCATTAGGAAGGGGAGAGCCAGTTCAGAAACAGCATGGGGCTGCAGCCTTCATCCCTATTCTTCCCCCCAACTCTTCCCTCCACCAAGGTGTAAGACGTGATCTCAATTTTGCAGTAATGAAAGGCTTTTTTTAAATAGCTTTGCAGCACTTAGGGACTGCTGGTACCAATATCCTACTCTCACCCTCTGCCGCGTCCCCCCCTTCACTACGGCAACCTTTCATTAATTCAGACAGTACGAGCTCATTAAGCAATACTGTTCTAAAGTTTCTGTAGTTGAAAAGCCAGTGAATTTCCCCAGGTTCTCAAAACCTCGTTCAAAAAAGCCAAGTTGCTCTATATTCCTCTTTAAACAAATAAGGTTAGCTACCCTTTTGCCATTCACAATTCAGCATTCACACTAAATTAATTTCTCCAAAAGTAATTCAAATAAAAGCTTTGCTGCCGCTACCCTTTTCAGAGCTACAAGATTGAATAAGGCATCTGAATAAAATTGTGTATTACAGCCTTCTTTAATATTTAAGCATGACATTCATTGATTTGTTTCTTGTTTTCTGCAAACCTTGACAACATGATAAAATAAATCATAAGAAGAAAATATAGTGGTAACATCTTTTATGGACTTCACATAGTCATCAATCTCAAGCTGTGAGTGAATTATCAGTGCAGCAAAAAGATCTATGTTTTAAGAGCTCCAATAGCATACTAGCTAGAGGTTTTTCACAAGCAAACTCAAGGCGAGTGACTGATAAGCATCATTATTGTTTTCTGAGAGTCTAGTTTATAGTGTGTTGTGGAGGTGTTGGCATATATGTTTCAGAAGGAAAGGTTTGATCAATTCTAAGTAGACATCTACTAACATATAAAAAATATAACAAGGGTTCCTGCTGAGCAGTATTAAAGTACCTATTGCACCATGTCAGCATGACAGGCCCCATGTTGTGTTTTTGATTATATTTAATATAGAATTAACCTTTCTTAATGTAACATATTGTGCATGCAATGCAAGTGAAAAATATTTATTTTGACCAAAACAAATATCATCCTTATTTAGGTTTTAAGAAATACTTCTTTATTTTCAATTTATAAAACTTCTCATCATAAAATTGCTGGAGCCCCAAACTGACAGGAAGGAATAAAAGCTTTTTTTCCCCTGTAGCTTTTGAGCCACAGAGAAAGGAAGCCTTTCGGGTCACTGGGAGCAGCCTGGAACAATAACCATGGGGCAGGGAATGGCGAAGGGAGGTCTGTGGGTAACACAGCTTTGTAAACCCTAATTTGGCAAAATTCAAGGAGAGATCTCTTTGGAAACACCGGAAACACCCAAATCACTGCACCACCACTGGTAGTTTCAGAGGTCAGCATGGCAATGGAGAGGAGAGTACTCAGAAAGTAGGACCCTTCTGTGTGCGAGATAATAGGACTGAGGGGATGCTCTGGAATAATCAGAGGCTGTGAAGAGAAATGTGGAAATAGTGAATTAATTCAATGGGATAAGCCAGCTCACTTGCAGGAGCTGACACTGCTGCATAATGAGGTTATGTAAAGGTATCATCGTTTTGCTGTGAAAAATGCCACTCCTGAAAGTAACTCTTTCAACAGACTTACAAATGTTTTATATCTGGTAAATGGGCTAATGAAAGCTTTAGGTTTAGAAAGCAGTAGCCTAGGGATTGTAAGAGTAAATATTAAGATGTTTTCTGACAAGCTGAATATATGTGGTTTCCCACAAAATCCCACAGTGCTTTGCACTCCATAAATATCACTCCTCTTCCCTCACAACTTTTACTATATGAAATATGATGCCGCCGTCCACTAAAACATAGCTGTACTTTCATTGGGCTTGAATCTCCAGCACACATTTATTTACATAGGTTGAACACTATTCATCACCCCCATAATTAATGCAGTCAGTCGTGAGGGTGTGAAGTATTTCCTTTGCCATCCCACGGTGAAGCAGGACACTGTACTTTGCACTGACAGAGCCACTGAAATCTCTGCAATTAAACAATAAAAAGGCTTCCAGAGGCCTTTCTACTTTTGCGTTGATCAATGTTAGCCAAATTCATTGGGTCAACTGTCCAAAAGAATTTACAGGGTGATATAAGAGATAATTAGTGGTCAGTGGGCTGACAGATTTGGCCAGACTCTGAATTATTTATGTTGCAGGATGAAATCACTGTCACTTCGGGGCTCAGCTCTGCAGGCAGTAGCTGAGCAATGCTATGGACTGGAAGACGGGACATGTTGACTTTCCTGATGTTATTAAAGTCTGGGGAAGAACTTTAAAAATGGTAAGCATTACTTGCATCCATTTTCTCCTGCTATTAAAGAAGCTGCCTAAATGTTAAGCTTGAACCAGCTCTCTGGCTAGGTCTCCTAAGGTTATCAGAATAAGGTCTGCTCAGTAGCAAAATCCAGAATCTCAAATGACGTCCAAGCTCTGCAAAATGCTTAACTTGGAAAGTGGGGAGATTTTCTTGTAAATTCAATTTTTCTTGTAATTCAATACTGCACCAGAAGTCTCACTTGATAGAAAAGAGACTCTGTGCTCCTGGAGTGTTTTACAAATATGTAAATATTATACCTAAGTTACCCCTGTTAAATACGGCACTTTGCACAAACATATTGTTTCCAGTCTCAGTGTTCTGGCTTAAATCCATCATCAGTAATTATGTTCTGTCCTTTTAAATTCTTTGCTGGTTTAATTAGCTAAATTATTCTACTTTATTTCCCCTCCCAAACTTCCATGTGGAGCTGGTGACCCACCTCTCTGACTCCTGTGTTTCGTCCACTCGTAGCAGCAGTGGCATCATCATTCATCCATGGGGAGATGGTAACTCTGCCAGTAATGCCCTCGCTCCCAAGTCCAGTTGCTGGGTTATCACAGTTTACTGAACAAGCAGTGAAAGCATATGTTTATGCATGTTTTAAATATGTTTTTTCAAAGGAAATTTATATCATCGGTATTTTCCTTAAATGTCTGTAATTCATAATGAAGGTAATACGTAGTGTTAAACCTGGAAAATACTCTGTTCCCAACACTCATCATACCTACTTTAGATGAAGGAGTAATGACCTTGTAAGAGTAAGCATAAAGTTCATTGAGACCATCAGACTATGCAAAAGAAACATAAGAAATTGCTACCTATTAAATCCAAAAATGTTTAACCATGCTCAAGGCACTGGACAGTTCAGAAGATCCAGGACTGCTAACCTGAGAGCTCAAAATTATTAACTTCAAGTTATTTGGGAATTAAATTAAAACGAGTCAATGGATTTCATCAAGACCCATGCACTTGTATATGTTCAGGTTCCTAAGATTGTCTCAAATCAGATCCTCCCCTACAGTGGGCCCAGGGTCTTCATTCTCACTGTCCCTGCATCTGCCTTCCAAGATTTGGGTGGTGTGGTCAGAGCA
>JAOEHX010044859.1:0-34741 GCA_025448015.1 Bolborhynchus lineola
GGTGAGCCGTGCCCCCCGCTCCGCTCCCCTCAGCCGGGCCTGAGGGTGAGCCGTGCCCCCCGCTCCGCCCCGCTCCCCTCCGCCGGGCATGAGGGGTGAGCCGTGCCCCCCGCTCCGCTCCCCGGCCCGGCCGAGGGGGCCTTCGCCTCAGGCTGCGTTTCTGCGGGTGGGATGGGCCGGGTGCCGCCATCCCCCACCCGCGTCCGTGAGGAGCGCACCGGAGTGCTTTGGTGCCCACCGCGGGCTGCGGTACCCGGGGAGCGTCCGGAGCGGTGGAAGGTGAATTTCAGGTTAAGTTGCCCTGTGCCTTTCTTCGTGCTGTGACAGTTTATTCCCACCGGAACACCTCAGTCCCCGTGCTGGGCCGTGTGGGTACCGAGCAGATGTTCGTGCTATTGAGGTGGAGGATTCGGCATGGGCAAAGCTGGGACCTTCCGCACAATCCCTCCCTTCAGCCCCTGCTCACTGCGCTTCTTTGTCTGGTGACCTTTCCACGGTGAAGTCATGTGTATAACGGGATTAAGCAGAAAAATGCAGTCTTTATCAAATTGGCCCTCCCCAGCCCCTGGTTTGTTTCTCAGACAGAGTTGCGGTCCCATTGGATCACTCGCTGCCATGTCCCCATAAACATTTTCAACCCCATTATGCCAAATGGCGTTTGGCAGTGCCCGTGTTAATACTGACCGTTTGTGAGGTGCAGGGCTGATGAGGAGTGCAAATTGAAAAACACTGTTTTGCTTCAGTTCATCTAATCCCTCTGAACTCTTTGTGTTCCTTGCATCCGTGGTGCTTGGCTTAGTATGTGATCAGCCTCTCTCTAGGATACTGGAGAGAAGGTGAAAAAGTGGATTCTTCTGTGTTAATTCAAACAGAATCATATGGCCATCATTAGAGTACGGACATTAGCTCTCAGAAAAGAATAACTCCTGGAACAGCAAATCCTCTCACAGTTGCTGTTGCCTATTTCTGAGCCCTCTGTGGCCCTGAATGTCTTCTAGCAGGGCAGAAATTATTGTCATGATGAAGATTTTTAGGGGTGTGAACTGGCGTTCAGACATGAGCTCTCCATCCTCCCTGAAAACCAGATTGCTGCAGAGTTATGGCAGCTGCTGCTTTGTCTCCTGCTTTGCAAGAGGAAATAAATCATTTTGGTCTTGAAAGATTTAAGGATTTTCTTCAGAATCTCACTTTTCAAAAACACTATGAGTTTTCCTGTGTAAATTAATGGTGGCTCTCCCCTTACACAGGTCAACAGAAAGGGTTTTGTTATCAAGGTAAGCAGTTTCCTTGCCACTGCCTCTCTTTCTTAAAGCTTATCTTTTGCTGGCCCTTAAAACAGCACAGTGCTCTAATATCAGCTGCTTCATTTCAATTTAGATATATTTTTGATGGTGTGCTCTTTTTTCATTGGTCTGAATTACATGCCTGCCATTCTGATGGGAATGGGTTCTCTGGGACAGCAACATTTTTGCTGTGTGGTTAGGAAAGCTCGGTCATGTGCTTTCAGGATTTGAAGGTTTCGCTATGCTCTGCTCCTGCTTTGTATTCAAGCTCTAATTCCTTTCTATAGGCACCCCGTCTCCATGCATAGCTGAGCAGAGCCAGAGCTTTGATCTTGCTGAAGAATGAAGCCCACTTAGTTTGTTGAGAAATTGTGAGTGAGGTTGCTGTGCTCATGCCCTCTTTGCCAAGCACACCCCTAGAGAGAGCCACAAGCAGAAAAACCCGTTGTCTCCCAGCATGAGGAACCACATGCTACCTGTCTGCATGCTTGACCCAGCACAGAAGTACTGAAAGCCTCTGCATGGCTGGCTGCCTGGCCTGGGCTATTTCAGCCTGGGAGAGCATTCTGCAAAGCTGAGGTGGGTCAACCAATAGCGCAGATCCAATGCACGCTGCTGCATTTTTTTGGCTGCTGTTAAGATAAAACCCAACTCTCCTTAGCAGTAAAAATAATAGATGGATAAATTTTGTTGAAGCTTCTGAGGGAGGACAGCTGTTCACTACTCAGGTTGCTAACACTAACGCTCTGTCACCCACAGGGATGTGCTAGAAGGTTCCTATGGATGCCCAAGCACAAACTGCTTAAAAAGGGTGAGGTAGCAGCTGCAGCTCCTTTCCTAGTGACCACATTCCAGTGTGAACTGGCTATATCTGAATGCCCCATTCCACTGAGGCAGGGAGTTGTTTTGCTGCCCCTTAAAGCAAAAAGAGTTGGGCTGTCTAGAGGTCTGCGTCCAACTGTGTACTGTTTAGGGACAGGTGGGGGAAAATGTTCATTGTGAGCAGCTGTGTGTCTGCACACAGCAGGTACTTGTTTCTTTGTGAGTGGCGTAGCACTTCTGTACAAGTTGGAGTTATTCTATATGCAGTGAATTTGCTTATTGTTGTTTGAGATATTTCTCTCCCACTTTCTTCATAATTTCAGCAGACAGGACATGGATAGTGAGGAAAAAAAGCAGGTGAGTTTATCAGAACTTAAGGGGAGTGTGAGTCTTTGTTGGTAGGATCCAGTCCTCAGGTAGAAAAGATGTGGGGTTGACATGATGAGTCCATGACTAGCTTTAAACAACAATGTCATTTTTTATTCTCTGTTTGTGTGTGTGTGTGTGTGTTTGGCTTCTAGTGAAGTAGACATTCTAGTAAGGGATCTGTAGCTAGCTTAGATGTAGGTGATTGTAGGTACCTGGAAAAGAATGCTCAGTTTCTCTGGCTTCCTTAGTTATAAACGCACTTGCATTTTTATTTCTAACTCAAGCTGCTACCTACTGTTTCAATCACAGTTCAGTGTCTGTGTCATCATTTCCTTGTGTTTTGGCTTTTTGTGTTTATTTGTTCTGGTAGTGGCTTGGAGAAAATTAGCCCATACTGGGTTTGATGAGTATGCTGAGAGAGCCCCAGGCCTGATAGGAGTACAGTTTGGTGTTCGCTGTACTCTAGTGTCCCAGCACATGGACCCTGTGCATGGCTGTGTGTTCCTTTTGTGGTGGTCTGTGCATGTATACACCATTTATGCTCCCAATCACAAGGCCTAGTGTGCTGGGAAGCCATATAAGTGTAGATTTATTAAAAAGCCCCAAACCCAAACATTCCTGTGATACTCTGATGTTATCCCTATTTAGCAGAAAAGAAGCTGAGGATGAAAATGGAACTGACCTACTGCTGCTACAGGAGGTTGTGTTAGTGCTGTTCAGAAGGTCAGTATTTCCACACTCCCTTTCTTCTGTTCATGCTGCTTGTGTGGTTTCTTTGGAGGCTGCAGTAACTGTCTGTGTAAAATGGTGGTCTCTAAAAGAACTGATGGAATAAATTCTCTCACCATGAGGTGCTCAGATATCACCCTAAGGTGATGAGCTAGATACTTTACTGTTGCAAAGTTAAAATGAGTCTCTCCAGTGTAACTCCATTATTCTTCATTTAAAAGATAAATATACTGTCATTGTCACACCAGATATTCCCCTTTGTCAGCATTTCATGGCTCACTTCCTGGATCTAGATAGATTGATGATAGCTGTTTAATATTCTTTCCTCCATAACCAGCGATTTGAGAGTTGCCAACTCTCATGATGGCAGCTCTTTTTCTTCAAGCATCAGCTTGATGTACATTATCTACACAAGATTCCTAGCTTGCTTTCTCTTTCTGTCAAATAAATAGTTTTAGAGAAAGCTTTAAAATTGGATGTCAATCTGAATGTCTAGTACTGGAGGCAAATAAACACATGACAGTATTATTTTCAGGCTAATCTCATGACTTGAAGGGGTGATACGTTAATTCACCCCTTAAGAACAATGTTAAATGGAAGGATTTGGTTTCTGACCCTTAACTCCCTGAAGTACACAAGAGCCAAATGCTCTTGGTGTGAATGCCTCTGAAGATCATTAGAATATGCAACTCAACTGCAATTGCTGGTGACAACCAGGAAAGCTGCTGAGCTGTGAGAGAATGGTGTGTGGTAGCTTGTGTGAGTCAAATTTATTCTAGGACTCTTGGCCTTCAAGTCCCAACCTTGCACATGCGGTGATAGGGTTTTATTGACTCTAAGCTGTGAAGTTGTAAATAGTGTTTGTTTTAGATGGTCCATAAATAGACTTCAGTGTTAATGCATCGGTGAGCTAAATGTGGGAAGCTTCTAGCTTCTCTGTTGTGCTGTCTGGCTGCCTCCAGCTGTATTTCAGTCACTAAGAGTGAGCAACAAGGTTATTTTTGGCAGACAGACCACAGATGCTTTCAGGTTTCATGGTTAAGGGACGCAGGTGAGGGTAGGGAGTTGTGAGGCAGCTCTCTTCTGTGGGGATTGCAGTTGTGGAATAATTTTCATGTAAACTGTGGAGTGAAGTCACTCCCTGTGATAGTGTGGGTTGTAGCCTGACAAAGGCATTAGCTTGGCTTAGGGTCATGAAGACAAAAAAAGTGGAAACTATTTGGCAGGATATTTTGCCTGCTTGTTCTCAAGTGAATGCCCTCTGAAAGGACAGTGTACTATTGTTGGGGAAGATCCAATCTGTTAATTCTGGTGCCTGGGGATTTCTATTTTCCCAGTAATTCAAGTGTACACAATTGTGCTTCCATTGTCTGGCTGAAGGCCTCTCTCACTCCATCTGCTGTCTCTTTGGTGAAGCTCTACAGTAGTTCTCATGGTCTTAGCCTGCTCACGGGGTGGTTTGATCATCTGTTCAGGACAGTGAAGGAATTTCTCAAACTGAAAATGAAGCATGACCCAGATTAAATGCTTTTAGGATTTAAGCAAGTAAGAATTTACCCGGTTTTATGTGAATGCTCCTCCATGTTAACTGCTTTCCTGTGATTAAAAGTTCTCATTAAGACAATTAGAATGTATCATAACCGTCAGTGTTTGTGGTATCATGAAACTGGAAGGCTAGATATGGGTGTACAACTTGCATACATATGAATGCACCTATAGATACCAGGAGAGCAGGGCTGTTGCTAGCCAGTAATAGTGCTGTAGAGAAACTCCTTTGTATGATTCTTGCTTGGTGTCTCAATGTACCCACTGCCTTTAGAACATCTTGAGGCTCAGAAGCTCAGGAGGTTGCACATATTCTAAAAAGGAGAGAAAATTGTGAATGCTTTGGCAAACAGAGCCAGTGTGCTTCAGTGTGTATGTCAGGTGATGCATGGAGAATGACCGGAGAATGACTAAAGAATGGAGCAAAATGTTCTGTTTGTGAGGGGAGTCCTATGGATAATACTAACAGTTCACCATGACCGCTTGAGGTTGGTCTGTTCCATCCCTTCAGCCTTTTATGTTATAGACCAAATACACATACACCTCTTCTATTTCTAATACAGTTATGTTGGTGGTGCAGGTAAATACATCACAAAACATATGTGAGAGTACAAGCTAGCAATGAGTCATATATTTCTTCGATAAAAGGTTGTGTGTTGTCCTCATCCCCTCATGTGTCCTCCCTCCTGTTATGCAGGGTTTGTTTCTGTGGACAAAGTTGGACCAAAGAGAAGAAAACTGCTTCCTTTCCTGCAGCTTCTAAACTTGTCTTTCTCTGCACCAAGGAGTTCTGGTCCCTCTCAAGTGACTTTTGCTTCCACTTGTTTTATTTCTTCTTCCTGTTGACACAGACACTTCACAAACAGTTGCACTTGTACTTACTCTGTGTGTACACTTGTTATTCCCACTCTTTCAAGTCTGGGTTCCTATGGCTTTCTTTTCTTTAATGCTCACTCCGGCTGTCTTGAGGTCTGGCTTCATCCGCTGCCTGCCATCCTTGCCGTGTACCTCTCCTGAACCAACTGGGAGATCAAGATGTGTGTTGCAGCTCTGTGTCACCGCCTCTGCAGTTTCAGAGAGGCTGCTGGGTTTCTTAAAGTTTTGCTGTTGTTTTTCATCCCATTGCTAATGAAACAGTCTGGCTGCTCTGGTAACTTTCAGGTGACCTTGAATTTGCAAGTACTTAGGAATTTACATTCTACATAAAGAAAATGCAAATCAGTATTCTTATGATTATAGTATTATTCTTATGGCTACTGCCTGCAAGTTTTGTAACCTCAGTGATATCTCAGGAGATAAACCAAACTATGTAACAATACGTAAGTATCTATATAAACAACATCAAATCATGCTTTCTCCAATGCAATTGCTTCTTTTCATGTATTCCTATAACTGAACAAGCATTAGAAAAATAATTATTATTGACATACTAGAGAAGAGACCCATTTAATTCTGTGCTATAGGCTACAAGGTCATTTCACCAGATAACATCGGCATGTGCTAATGTTATTTACAATGTAATAGGTGTTGTTGATTTGAGGATGTTTCTCTGTTTCAAAAATTGATTGCTAAAAGTGTGTTGTAAAATACTACTTGTGTATGTTGCTTTATGTTACTGTGCATCAGCCTGGAGGCAACTCTTTGCATTTTAAAGTATCTCCAGGTTTTGGTGCAGCATCTGTGATGCTAACCTTTTGTCACCTTGTGCATGTTGTGATATGCTCCTAGAAAGTCTCTCCTCCTCACCTCAACCCTGTGCAGCCTTAGGGGTGAGGCCAGCCAGAAGGGAAAAAGCTTGGTTGCCTTTTTGGCTCTGTCTGTGCTGAAGAGTTAAAAAGGGAGAGGGTGGAGAACAGTTTTCTCAGGAGCTGGAGCAGGGGCCTTTGTGGCAGCCTGGCTAGGCAGTGAAGCATAAGCCTGTTGTGCTGTGTGCAGTGAAGACAGGGGGCAACAAATAGAAGAGCAGAACCTGCTGGTAAACATAGCTGGGCATCTGCCTGCCAGGAAGATGGTCTGGGTAGCTAGCTCTGTGAACGTGGAGTTTATGAGGATGCAGAAATTCAGCTGGAACTTCTTGATAAATTGTTTCTCCCAGTTTATACTTGGTGTAGAGTTCTTGTAAACTGTCCAGGCTAATATACCAGTTACACATGTGTGCAAACACCTGCCTTTCCTCTGAAACACTGTGGGCTTTACATGAGGACTAAGGAACAAAATCAATTCTGTGCTTCTGCTGAGGAGATGACAGAACTATTACTGCTCAAACTGAGCAGTGCAGGCAACTGCAGCATAAAATTCTTGCAAACTCTGAGAATGTGTCTCATTAGAGAGCTTTGGTGCAGTCCCCCACTGCTTCCTTATGAGATAATCTCATCACTAGAATGCAGTTTGTGTTTGGCCAGAGGATTTAGCTTCTCCCAAGCTCACATAAACTGTCGGCGAGTTACTACTGATTATTCCTTCACAATGCTAGCTTTAAAAACCTCCACTGTGAAATGGAGAGTATTTAGAACCTCACACATTTAATAGTAATTCTGTCATTGCTGCTTATGCTGGACATAACATTTTTAATATTCTAAGGCAACATCTAAGTTTTTGTCAGACCTTAAAAAACTGAACATATTGATGTCTTAATTGCTAGCACAGAATATATAGATAATACTGTGTCATTCACAAGAAGCAGGTTGTGCTAACAGGGGAACTGACGTGATAAGAGCTGAAACCTTTTCCCCTCACGGTAGAACAATTATTTTATCCTTATGTCACTAAAACTAGTTTCTCACATTCTCACCTATAATGAACTCTATGAATTAGGGTCTTTTCATCCATTTTAAAAGCTTCTAGCTTATGCATCTGTTCCTTGGCCACTAGAAGCATCATTTCATTGTGGTCATTTGTCACTAATGAACATCATCATCAGCTGTGGAGATGGTGTGCGTAGTATGTGCAAGTTTACATGGCTTCTTCCATGGAACA
This sequence comes from Bolborhynchus lineola, assembly GCA_025448015.1. Classification (NCBI taxonomy): domain Eukaryota; kingdom Metazoa; phylum Chordata; class Aves; order Psittaciformes; family Psittacidae; genus Bolborhynchus; species Bolborhynchus lineola. The sequence goes on from JAOEHX010044859.1 coordinate 7,725, forward strand.
TTCTCCTTGTAAGCAGGGGATAGAAATGGCAGCCAGGTCTCCAGCTGCTGTCCTGTTCCCGCTTTCCAAGAAAGCTGTTTCAGTACTGACTGATTTACTGATAAACTTTTTTTATAAGCAATTCCTGGCTTACCTTTTCCTGGATCACTTTTAGATGTTCCCATTTATTGCCTAAGATTTTTCAGCCAGAGCTTGACTGAATGAATACCTGATTCAGCATAACAGGCTGGAAGCCACCAGCAGGAAATAAAAAATGGTGGGGAAATAAAGGAAGCAGGTCAGCAAGAAATGGAATAGGCACTCTGTAGGTAACAACTGGTGAAGCCAGTGGATCTGCTTTCAGATGTTTTTGCTCTAATGTGTTATGTACACTGCTGAACCTCTGCCCTCTCAACTTGAATGAGAATAATTGGTTCAGATGGCATTATAGATGTAAAGCAAGTGTTTTCCTTTCTCAAGTCTGTTGCTGCTGAATTTCATATGCCACACTGAGGAATCTGTAGTTAAATGGATAGGATTTTTTTACCATAATTTTCCATCTGTTTGAGCAGAAGCAGTTGCAGCAGCTTCAGCTTTGTGAACCACCTCCACACTTTCCCCAGCTATATGATTTCCATTAGCTGGAAATACATCTTTATTTGTTAGTGTTTGAAGAGCTTGAGCTGGGCTAAGTCTGTGTTCAGCTTCTAATTGTGCTTTTCTGGTCTTTATGCCCACTGAAGCCAAGGCAAAATCACTTGGAATCAAGGAATGGCTTTAGTTGAGTTCTTGTGTTTCCTGTGAAAACTTTGAGGTGTCAAATACAATCCCCTGGTTAACATGAAGGAAGAGGCAGTGTCTCCTAGAGAAGGTTGTACATCCATGCTCCCTTGGAATTTAGGGACACTGACCTGAATTCTGCTAATGAATGAAGTGTAAAAGAGTATTTGGCAATATCCGTCTGTCTCAGAACTTGCAATTTTCATGTAGATTTTCCCTCTTGAAGTGACCATTGGATGTGCTCAGTTTATTAAATTCTTAGTTTTGAAGACCCCTCTAATTTGAGATGAGGGACACTGTCCTTATAACATGAATTGTTTATTCCCCGTTTCCTTTCTGGGATCTGTTTAAAGCTATCTCCTCTTGAAGGACTTCCTTGAACTTTTGTCCTAGTTTAATCTCCTGCTTGCCTGATGAGTTGATGCTCTTGGTAAGATACCTTGCACAATCTCTGACCTTCAAGAGAGAATAAACTGTTGGTAATGCAAGACTCGAGGCTTTCAAAAGTCCTGATTGGAAATGTTTTTTTTTTTCATGTGCTTTCTGATTTAAATATTTCTTTCAACTTTGCAGAGCCAATAAAAAAAAATATGCAGATTTAAACAGGCTTTAAAAATGTTCAATTTAATTGTCCTTGAGATGGCGGTGTTCAAGGCCAGGTTGGGCATAGTCTTGGGTGACATGGTTTAGTGGGAGATGTCCCTGCCCATGGCAGGGGGGTTGGAACTAGGATCTTAAAGTCCTTTCCAACCCTAACTATTCTATGGTTCTATGATTATATATTGAATTCTGGATCTGCTTAATGGGGAATCTGCTGGCCAAGAATTTGAATGCTATAGAACCCAGTCCATTTCCATAACTGTGGGCGCTTGACATTTGGATGCTTGAGGGTATCCTACCTGTTCTCCATCTGCTGCTCTGGAATTGATCCTACTATGCCTGCTAGCCTCATGTGAGTGTCCTTGGTACTCTAATGTTCCATTGCTAATCAAGATAACTGATGTCTAAGCATCTGAGTTGAGTACTTATTACCATTATTTGAGATGGTTTTGTGGGTTTGTTTGTTTTTTAAGTTAATATGCTTTTACTCTCCTCTGTGTTCTGATGAACAAAACAGCAGTACTGATAGAACCTTGTCTGCAGCAAAAAAACGGTTCTTGTGAACTGCTGTCATCTGTTGGGACCATAATCCTGTTTTTGTGCAAATGAGCTTATTGCTGTGAAGTTGTGCCAGTTCTGACCAAATCACAGAGGCCTTATTGTTAAATATTATAAGAACTTTCAGTGAATTCATGCATCCCCCTTCATCATGCTTCCAGCTTCCCAGGTTCTTAATGTTAAAAACCAACCCCAGGTTGGATCCAGTAGCTCTAAACTAGTTTGGCAGTTCTCTTGGACCAGATGCAGAGCACTGAGGCTTAGGGAGCAAAAAGAGTATTGTGGCAAACTTGCACAACCAAGAATGTTCTTGCTTTTGACTTCCAGCACAGTTTAAAACACTCCCCTCCTCCCCCCCCCATCCTTTGTTAAAGTTCTGCGTTTGGGAATGTTACACATTTTTCTGACTAATAGAAAATAGAAATATGCTTGTGCCTGCACCCAAATCTGTGGCCAAGCAGACTGTGACTCTTGGCTGATTGAAATATAAATCCTGGTGTCTGGAAAATCCAGATCTAAATACAACCCTAAAGACCTATCAGTGCAGGATTCATAGCAACGCAGTGCTGTGGGGAGAAAAAATATCATTGTTTTTTCCACAGTTGCTGAAAACTGATGGAAAACACTGTAGAAAGAATTCTAAAGAGCCTCAGACAGTGCTCTTACTAAGGTATTTCCTGAATCTATAGTGAAACAAAATAGTTTAAAGCTTAGTTGGACAGCCTTCTTGTGAGGGCAGGGAGTGAAGACAGCCAAGTAATTCCATATGCTTAGTATCTGTAATGAAAAAGCAGGGGTACAAAGAAGATGTGGTGATCACACACTGGGTATCTTGCATACATTTGACTTGGATTTTAATAAGAGCATCATTGCCTCTTACTGTTTTTGTTACATATCAAGAGGAGATGTTAGTGTGTTTCTATTTGCATAGTCTATTGTGGCAAGGCAGCACTCTATTCACATGCTTACCTCCTGTTAGTGCTAGCATTATATACTATAAATGCATCTCATGCATTTCAGTTATGTGGTTATGTAGTACTTTGCTTGGGCAGTATATTTAGCAAATTGTGTAGTCAAATGATTATGTTAGACTGAATGGTTGACATCTAGTACACAAATAATTATGACACTAAACTTACTATGTATGAGCTGGAGCCATAGCTGATTTCAGTGACAGATGGAAAACTCCACTGAACCTTTTATTGGCCATATGCCATTTCTGAGTGTTGGCCAACAACAAGATTTGTTGCTAATATATAATGATTTAAACAGTAAAAAGAGCAGCTGCACTTTGATTTTTGGTGCCTTTACTACAGGTTTTCCTGGAGCTTTTGAATATCCTGCCGCTTTCTAATGCAAAGCTGTCACTTCTAGTCTGTGAGAAGGGACTGTATCTTCCCAGCACTATCTGTGGTAGAATTTTATATTTTCATACTTACAACTAAAGCTCTCCTCTGCCTTTTATTGCATTATTAAGTTGACAGCATAAAAATCTCCCTGCAACACGGCACTTGCAATGGATTGTAAGAAGCTGGCTGTTGTGTAGTATGGCAATGGAGGTTTTTTTAGGCTGTCAGTAGGTCTTATGTTTTATGGCGTGTCTGAGGGACTGGGAGACCAGAGTTCCTCCAGCTGTTCAGAGAGGGCAGCCTTCAAAGCATAGTTCATTGAGGGGAACTGCATATGTTCTTCATCATATTACTAGGACAGTGTTTGCAAATGTGAGTATGTGAATATAAACTGCAATCATTATCTATGCAGAACATGTCATAATGTTTCCACTAGTGCTGGTGAAGCAGAAAACTTGCTGCCATGCAATGCTTTGACCTTCATGCCTCCTAAAGAGGTTTTCACTGTGTTGTCCTTTGTCTATTTGCTTGCTCTGATATTCATCCAAAGAAAAACAAGATTGAAATCTGGAAAGCAGAACCATTCTGGCCCTGGGCCCAGCAGCAAAGAGAATGGTAGAGAAGGTACATGACAAGGAAGCACATTTCAATAGAACTTCACATATATATATGATTTTAATATTTTTCATATTCTAGGATGTGCTAGACTAATTCTGTTGGTCAGATAATAGTCGTCATGTTGCTTCTGAGCCAAGGGAGGCACGAAGTGGTCATTGCATAGTATTTTCCAGTGCAGAAGGCAAGCAGGTAGGGAAGAGAACAGTTGACACCTGTATGCTTCTTGCACCTTCTTGGAAATGGGTAAGAAATGAGGTCAGTGTTGCTCTCCCCCTTCTCTGACAGCTTGTATGGAGAAAGTTGCAAGGACACAGCTGGGTGCCTACAACCACAGTTTAGTCTCTGACCAGCTCTTGGGATATGCTGTGGGTTGGACTGGCGTGCACAGCCCAGCCTTAGTGCATGTGAGTGCAGTATTTCACATTAGCTGGTGTGGCTGAGCTCTAATCTGCATGGCCGAACTGCCTCGGGGTCTCAAGCCTGGTTGCTAATGTGCTGTTAGATGCTGTCTGTAGTGCTACTATGCCCTTGCATTATAGCAAAGACTACCTTACTCATCTGCCTAGGTGCCCTGCCAACTGTTGCTAGCACAGTTTTTCCCAGTAGTGTAAACAAAGTGATTTATCCATGCAAAGCCTAAAACATTGATTTATTTCTTCACCCAATAATAAAAAGTAACCAAAGGAAAAAGATGCCTCTTCATTTACTGCATCTTTTACCTTTCTTTGTAGTGTTTGCATGCCTACTGACTCCAGTTCTTGCAGGTTGCATCTGTTGCTCACTGCTGCATGCTCTGAAAGTGTCAGTTGGCTCTGCTCATCCATTCCTCTAACAGACCTATGTGATGTTTATTTGTTTATTTACCTTGTGTCTCTTCCTTCAGCTTTGGAAAAGGAGCCATGTAACTGCTGGCTTCAGGCAGGTTGTTTCTTCACAGCTAATAGCCTGTCTCTTGTAGTTTGAATGTTTGACGGGATGCTTCTTATCTAGGTCATAGTTTTTCTTTCCTGTCAGTTTCCTTCTGCACTCCTCTTTGATCTTACCTACAGCAAGCTATCTGTCTCCAACAGTCAAGCAGAGCTATGCAAAATATTTATAAAGCGATACAGATATTTCCCACTTTGTCAGGTCTTGTAGAGTGTTGGACCCACGTGAAACCCACATCAGTCACAGCGATAGAAAACTGTAACTTTTATTTGCATTGGAATTGAGACGTAAAAGATAGATGTAATTCTGAGAGAGGTTTGTGGCTGGCTGTGTTATCAATCTGAAATGGTACCTACTGGGGAATAATTTTCCCAGTGATGTGGATGCCCTTAGTGTATCATCTGTGAGCTGCATGCTCTTTCAGTGCCCTGTGCCTGCCTTTATCTTGCATAGTCAGTGCATGACACCTTGTGTATCTGTGCAACACAGGCTAATCACCCTCTTCCATTTTTTACTATGTTTTTACATGTTTTTGATGCCACCTGGTGTCTTGTGATAAATCAAGCTGAGTCTAGTTCAGATGTAGAACAGCTGCCCTGTTCTTTGCTGGTTTGGGTTTTTTTGGTGGGGGGCTTCTTTTTTTGGTGACTTTTTTCCCAGGGTTGAAAAAATCTCTTATCCAGGTGTTTGTGGTTAGGTGCAAACTGTTAATTCTAGAGCACTTGTACTTTCCTTATGTTTTACAATTCCCTAGTGCCTATTAATGTCACTGACTGCATCATCTGCCCTCTTTATAACATTTGCTGGCATCAGTGTTCGCTGGTCTAAAAACTAGTTGAATGAGTTAGTACCCTTTGCTATAAGGAAATATACACCAGCTTACAATGTGAGAGTTTAAAGGTTACGGCTGTTTTACAGATAATTAATGCCCACATAGATTATCCAAAAGTAAGGGAAAAAAGTGTTACTTTAAAAGCTGTTGGAAGATTAGTGAAGGTTGTTCCTCCTTCTCCCCAAGTCATTGTCATGTACTTCCCGTTAATGTTTATAGGCACTTGTGTGTGTAGTCAAACAGGAAAGAATCAGATAGCAGAAAATGAATATGAAGCAATAAAGCTCTACAGTTTCCATTTTTCTCAATAAATTTGTTCTTGCTTCATATAAAACATTGAAATGATGTTTCTGTCTGACAGCTGTACTGTGGGAAGTGTTTAGCCCTGGTTAGCAACATCTCCTTGTGATATTGCATAGCAAGACCAGTGATTTACAAGTTCAAGATAAGGGTCCTTGGCACCATCATTGCAGTGAATGAAGCAATTAAAAATGTGATGATTCTTGAGATGACATACAAAAATGGAAGCACTTTGCTAGAAATCAGGACTTGCTGGTGTCAGCTGGTGATTAGAATTTGTTGTGTTAAAGGCCCAAGGTTATTGCAGTTTTGTCTTTTTGAACAGAGCAAGCTCAAAGTGTGGTGGGCGCAACTCATGTTTGGCTGAGTTCTGTGGCTGAAATTTCTCTTCAGCTGGTATTTGTGCACGAGTGTGTCCAGATCTTCAGCCAGATCTTGTTGAGCAGTCATGCCAACCATGTCTTTAAAATACAGTGGTGGGAGTAGAGACGACGAGTAAAGCAACAGTGTATGGTGAATGTGTCTGTTATCATAATTAGTGTACTTTGACTTTCATAAGATGGGAAGAGTTTTTTGTATTGAAGATTTGTGATGACTTGGAGTGGGTGAAAAATAATTCATACTCTTCTCCAATCCACTGTGATTTCTAGGGTTTGTGCTATTAGCAGTCTTCAGTTGTCAGATGAATGGTGGGAAGTGGCTCTCTGAAGTGGTGCTGTGCAGTAGCCATTTGGTGCTTGCTCCAAGTATATGTATTGTATTGTTTATTCCTGAGCAGAACTGTTTTCTCCTTTGGTGAGACCTTCAGCAGCTCACTCCACAGTTTTGCTATAGAGCTGCTACACAGATATGTGCTGTGTGAGTCTGTACATGTGTGCAGGTGGATACTTCACAGCTATCTGGAGGCAGTGACCATGTGAAGGACAGAGAGCAGTGTGATAAAAAAATGCACCCTTGCTGGATGGGACCCATAAGCATAGGTGGTTGGGTCTGCTACTGCCTGGCTGGGTGAGTTTAGCAAATCCCTCCTGTATCTGTGGTGCTCAAAATGAGGAGAGCCAATGTTCTGTGTAGGGCTAAAAATCATAAAATCTAAAGATATGTGTTACTTGAGAGGTAATTTTCTTGATTTTGCTGTACATGACAGAAAAAAAAAATGTCAGGCATTTTCTAATAACTTTTAAGAAGATATGGCATCTGTTGAAGTCCAGGTGGATTTATTAGTGGAATAACCCCGTCCCCCTGGAGCTTGCTGCTGTCGCATGCTGCTTCATTCTGCGTTCCCTACTGGAGTGCATTCAAGTGCAGTGTGGAAATGAGATTCAATTACTGTTAACAGTTTTAAGGAAAAACTAAAATTTTTAGTTCCATCCCAGTGCTGGTGACACATACATATATATAGACACAGTCACTTACATGTGTATACTTTCATAGAGCTAGAATATACAGTGAATAAAACAGATGGTCAGATGATCAGATTCATGCATTTGAGTACCTTACTTTGATTTTCTTCTCCAGCACTGAATGTGATATGGAATATAACTATAATATTTCTGAGAGAAAAATTTACAAACCAAATCCTGGCAACCTTTTTTTCCTAATCTCAAAGCTGTCAATAGAGATCCAGATGCTTGGAAGCCATATGCAACTGCAGAAAAATCTCAGGTGCAAGCAGAGTGGTTATTAAGCAGCAGCTGTGCTTATGAACATTTGTAAAGTCGTAAAAGAATTTGTAACCACATTGGATTAATAGAGACAGCAAAGCTTTTTTGGTTTGGACAGTAATATGATTTTTAAGCTGACCACTGTGGGAATACTGCTCTCCTCTGTTGCCTGGAATCTTACAGTACATGTGTATCAGACTCTGACATTATGAGTGCATCCGCCTTTAACTGTCCTATGCATTTGCAGCATGGTTCTGGAGGGGCATAATCTACTCTGTTAATAAAATATTTAGCTTTCTAAGTCATTGTGGATCTATCAATTTATCTATGTTTGTAAATGATACTATTGTAATATTCTGACATAGCAATATTCACGGCCAGATACTCTTTAACTATTTTGTTCTTTCTAGCTTGTTTGAATAGACAGTAAGTTTGTGTATGGAAAACATATAAGGTTTTTCTTAGGTTTCTGTTTGCTTCAGGTATATCTCTACCATTGCATATGCAAATAGGCAGTGAGGACATTTGGGGAATTTAAGACCTCTCGGAAAGAAAATATTCCTAATACTTCAGGATATCAAAATGAGTGGTAGAAATGAAAGCAAAACAGCATTTATTTGACCGACAGTGGTGAACATCAATGTGCAATAAATTAGAACTTGAGCCAGCTTAAGACTTTTCTTTATGTTTTTGATTTGTACTATTTTTTGATCCCTTTCCTCTACTGACCTTGAAACACTGGTTATTTATTAGCATAATGTGATTACGTACCTATTTGCAAGGCTTAAGATGAAAATTGAAACCTTGTGATAATTTAACAAAAACCTACTAGAGCATTCAACCAGCTGTCAAAAATTTAAGAGAAGCCATATTAAGCAAAGCCAAGCTGTAGCTGTTTAACTAATATCTGAACACAGTCAGCACAGCTACCTGGGTAGGTGACACTTTGGCTGGCTTAATTTGCTGGCTGCAGATATGAATTATTAGGAAAATGCAATTTGGTGACAGCTTACACACTGTGGGCCATGGACTTTTCTCAGTCCACGTGTGCAGCCAAATTAGATGCATTTATAATTCATTCTTTCCTCCTCACTGCGCTCCCCCTCCACTTTCACTCTCTATTCTGTACAATATCTATTCGTAACCGAGATGGATCAAGGTTTTGTTAATTACATGTGCAAGGGAGCATCACTTGCTATCACTTTACAGATTCTTTATAGATACAAGTGGCTGAGAACTGATTAAAAACACATGGCAGACATAGCAGCATCAGTACTGTCACATAAAATGTGACTGTGGTTTGTTTAAGTAGTGGGCCTTACCTCTGGGAAAACAACCGCCTGCTTTTGATGTGGATGACTAAGTGTTGCTAATTCCCAGTTGGCCAGCACAGTGGATGCATGCCAGAACTTGCCTAATACCCTTTCTGGGACCTAAAGGATATTCATTTTTAAGACAGAAGCCACCAGTAGTATTGGTAAGTAATTCTTTTGCTCTATTTGCATTTCCTTTTCCCATGTAAGCTGTACTAGTTGAATGGCTGTTGATATCTTCAAATCTGTCAAAAACTGTGTTCTCAGAATCTTGCTTTGAAAGTGTGTGCAGCCTTGGTGAGCTGCAGATCATAGAATTATTGTTTGGTTTCTGTTGCCTACAGAATGTGTACCTTCTGTAAATATTTACAGTAGACATGTGGACAGGTTTCCTTCTTTTGTCAAGTTGAACAAAGGGCCAAAGCAATACCAGGGCACTTAGTTACTTACATTCTAGTTGTGTATGTTTGAGGAAGCAGTCTCATTTGGTTATAAGGTTTTACCTGGGTTTGAAAACCACTGAACTGCTCTGTGGTCGGGAGGACTTGAGTATCCAAGCAGGTGAATGTAGCTCTAGAGTTTTGCTATGTGTGGTGGTTGTGGGTTGTTTTTGTTGTTGTTGTTGTTATTATTATTGTTATCATCAATTACTGGTTACAGTGGAAAACTCATGCATGCTTGGTATTGATCTTAGTAACTAGCAATGTAAATGCTGGTCTGTTTCCTCTTGTGTGTTTCAATTGTCCCTCTGAAATATTGCATACTGAGTGCTGAAAGCACATGGCAATGTACTTAGCAGCACTTACCCTATTTTGTTTCAAAACACCACTGTATCTGCAAAGTTTCATGCAATTTTTCTTTTTCTCAATCTCTAATGCTGTATCAAATATTTGGAAAATAATTCAGAACTGGACAGAAAGTTTTGTAGCAATAGAGTCTAAACACCCCTTTTTTTGTGGTACATTTCTTTCTGAGCTCTTGACATGCCACTATTTTAATCTGATGTGGAGAGAGCAGCACTGAAGCCTGTGAAATGATTCATTTGCACCCTTTGAAGCCGATTCTTGAGAGAATTAAAGGGAGAAAAAGGCAGGAGGCAAGATATTAGCTATCAGTAACTAAGCAGGGATCTAGTTCTCACTGCTGACGTCCATTTCTGAAACCGGCTCAGGTGGCTTTAACATCTCCAGATAGTGTGGAATTAGAGGTGGTTTCAAACAAATGTGGATTTAGGTGTTCACTGTGAGATTACAATCCTGGAGCTCAGAGGAGCTCAGAGGTGATACACATCATGCTTTCCCTTCATTTCACCGTTAACGTGTAGTGGTATATTGCATGTCTGAATGAGTAACAGAGCCTTGCCTTTTTTTCTGCCTAAAAAGTACTTTACTATTCAAACCTAAATTTGGGTTCCTCTTGGTTCTGGTTGAGATTACACTCCAGGCTGCTTTGTTTAGAGATTTTAAAAATAGGCCTTAATCTTGCAATGTGATGCAGAAGAGTTGGTGGTTGAGCTTGTCCAAAGCTTTGTGAGGAACTCTGAAGCTGTGCGTTACACATCCAGGTCGGTGTTTTCAGAGGATGACAGAATGGTTTGGGTTGGAAGGGCCCTTAAAGCTCATCCAGTTCCAATCCCCTGCTGTGCACAGGAACACTTTCTGCTAGACCAGGCTGCTTAAAGCCCAGTCCAATCTGGCCTTGAATGCTTCCTCTTGAATATTTCAGTCAGGTGAAGGTGCATTTTATTAGAATTTCTTGCATCTGCATTTCTTTCTAAATATAATTTCTAAATTATCCCACATGAAAGAGATATTTTCCTATAAATGAGGCATATACACATATTTAAAGAAAATGGTTTTTATTTGATGGTGACTTTTCAATATAAATATTTAGTACATTCTTAAAAGGATGTTTAACAACAAAAAAAATATGCAATCCCTTATATTTTGTTTATGTAAGAGCAGTTGTACTCAGTTGTGCTTTTACTGGCTGTTTTCTTCTTGTCTGTGGCTGGAAGTTCAAGAATCCTATATTTTTGTTGCTTTATTCTACTCAGGGTCAGTGAAAGTGGGCACTTTGGTGGGTTGATGCCAGATGCTCGAAATATTGTTCAAGGTGTGTAGTACTGATAGTGGTCATGCTTGGCTGTTGTCAGGGTTGAAGATGAGCCACATCTTGCTTAGCTTGGCCTCTCGACTGTGGTTTTGGCTGTGTGATTTTTGGCTTGATTTGCTTTGTTTTGTTTTCTTCCATTATTCCAGAGAGGAAATGTATTTGTTGAGCCTTTTAGTTGGCTTTTGGCAACCTTGACTCAAGTTTTGAGATGGAAGGGAGCTATTTTAACTTAAGTTCTGACAGTTTAAAATCACTGCAGTGACTATTTTCTGGTGTCTCCCCTTGAAAACTTGAGATGTTTAATGCACAGGCTTTCACTGCATTTGCACTTTTATTAAGCAACACTTTCTTGGAGGATGTTTATGGCATGGTAAAAAGTTTTCATCTTTAGAAAACAGCTTTCCTTTCCTGAGCAGTTTGGCTACCTACCCTCTCATGGTAGGTAGCCCAAAGACCAGTACTGCTTTTCTCATATGACAATTTCTTCTACCCACCTTCAGGCCTTCTTTCTGGCAGAGGATTTTGCAAGGTAGTCTTAATTAAGTTGTCTGTAATTTCACCAACAGTAAGAAAATTTAATGTTTTCCTCATTGGTTTGCTGAAAACAATTTCTTACTGAGACAACTTCTTTCTGGATTTATTTGAATAGTGTACAGTCAATTGCTGAGGTGCTATGTAATAAGCAATAACTAAACTAAGCATACTAAGCTTATGCCAGACTGTCATGTACTTTGTGAAAATTAATTTAGATAGACAAGCAGAAGACATTCCCGAAAGGAGCAGAAAATGAAGATTGGAAATGGTCCATGTGTCCTCAGCAGCAGTCTTTTTCTATGTCTAAGACAGCAACATCGGAAAATGTCCTTTTACTGATGGCAGACTTGCAGGTTACTGCCTTGGAGTGAATCTCCTCCTCTCATCCAAACTGCTTTTTCGATCCCAAGTTTCCTTGATTTTGTTTAATATTTCTCTTTCTCGGGATGGTTTGATACACTCTTCCTCTGTGGCCTGAAGTGCTCACTGCAAAGTTATCAGACCATTGCAACTAATTCTGCTGCAGGTCACTGACTGCTGTGGCCTGTGTGTGCTTGAGCGAAGAGCTCCAGCAATTTGCTACTGACCCTGTGCTAGAGGTTGCCTTCCTGCATCAGAGCTGGAATGCAGGGACTCCATTTCATAGTCCAGCACCTCAGAACAACTCACTTTTAGGTCAAACTAATTGGCATCCATCTTTCGTACACAGGTGTATTTGGTGTTCTGTGGACTACAGTATAGGGACAAAGGGTTGAAACAGGGAGATCCACCTTAAAGCAGCTCCAGCACATACCAGATCAGCTGGTGGCTATAAGCTGTGTGGTTGTAGGGGAACAGGAGCACTGCCATAGTAAGACACTTGGGAGGCACTGGTAGTACAGCTGTGCTGCTTCGTATACTTGCAAGGTCATTTAGAGCTTTGGATAACCAAAGAAAGCACAACTTTGCATTGCAGCCAATTTACACTTCTTTCTGTGTGATATTCAAAGGATGCTTCCAGAAACGAATACTGGAGTGTGCCTGACAAAATTCTGCCTCTCCAGGAGCTGTTGAGTTAACAGGGATCTCAGCCACCAGCCAGTGTGCAATGTGTGGTCCCTCAGCTTCTCTTAGCTGGAGGATTTGAGATTCACAGGAGTTCCCCCATTTCTGGAGCTTGTGAAACAGGATTCCTGCTGGTTTCAATTCCTTACTCATTCATAAAAAGTGGGCCTGGCAGGGAGATTCTGAGTGTGGTGGGAAATGCATACATGTGCCTGTGATTAAAACAGAGTCAGTATGCTGGACATCATCCAGTCTGCAGGCAAGGGTCTCGAGACTTTTGTAATTCTGTCCTCTGCACTTCCCCTCCGACAGCAATCTGCTAACATGGTGCAATAGGCTGCATCCTAAACTAGCACAACTCAAAACATAGCAGCTGAATGAAGGTAGGGTTGTGCAGCATTATTTTTCAAGCTTGGCACCTTTGACAGTGCTTTCAGGAGGGAGTTTCGTAATTCAAGTCAGTTTTTCAAGGCAAAGGCTGCTTACGCATGGGCTGTGTGTGGTCTACCAGGGTAATTAATCTGGCCAGCTTCCCAGGATAATTTGGAAGAGGTCTGTAGGCAAAAGAAGTGGTTCTTTATTTGGGATAGCCTTCTCCTAGCTATCTCCTTTCTTCTGTCTTTCCCCCTTATCATGTTATTTTTTGTGGCAGTATATTTGTTTGTGATGGGGAAGGGAAGGCTGAAGCATGTGGCCCTGCATTTAATTAGTGCCTTGTAATGGCTGGGCAAAACTGGACTGGGTTAAATGACTTCTGATGTTCCTCTGACTACTTACAAGCAATGGAGCTTAAGCAGGATGTGCATCAGATTTTACTGCTCTTATGAAATTTCAGCGAAACAGTGAAAATATAACTGGGCTAAATGTCTTTTTGTCTGCCAATGAGGAGCAGGAAATTTATTCAGATGAGTGCTATTTACCTGCATGGGATGTTTTCTCTAACAGCAACACATCTGCTCCTTAGAAATGCATTGACAACTTCCTGGTGTGCACAGGATCTGACCCAGCAGGGTCTTCCCATGGTATCTTTGCTGGTATTTCACTAGATGTGGCAGTTTTCAAACCAAACAACAGTTTTAGTTTGTCCTCTTTGTTGTCTAGAGAGTCTAGAAAATAGGGACTGCTATCTTCCTGCTTGGAAAAGGTGTTTAGCTACTTGGCCCTCAGAAGCCAAAAAAGTGGGTTGGGGTAGGAGCAGTTTAGGTGGTGTATTCCTGTTGCAGTAGTGGGAGTCCAAGAAAAGTATTTTCCCTCTTTTTCTCTCTAGTTCTTGATATACTCAAATATTCAGTGGAGCTTATTCCTGTGTGCAGAGGGGAGCACAGGTCCTTTGATAATGATGAGAATTCATGCTTCCCCATGTATGGGTGTTCTGTATTCTACAAATTCTGGAAAATAATAAAACCTTGAGCTGGATAAACCAAACTCCAGCAAAGGAATTGTGCCTACTGTATCAAGAGAGGGAATTATGCATTCAAGGAAGAGATAACAATTAATCAGAAATTTGGTCTTAAATTGTTCTGAACTGTTGTGAAGTTCTGTAAAGTCCCTCTGTCTTTCTAAATCACCTGAAGAGGATACTACATCCAGTTTGTGTGCCTTGAAGACTAGGTCACAAATCTGTAATGTTGGCTGGCTTAACCCATCTGATCTCTCTCCCAGAAGAAATGATGCCTACTCCCTGTTTTAGCCCAAGCCACTGGCTATGGGAGTCTAAGGGACAGTTTGCATCTGCTCTGTTATCCATTATGCACTAGAGGCATATGGCTGTGATCCTAAAGGTGCCAGGTTCCTCTGGACAGGTTATGAGTGGTGCGGGCCCTTTCATGTGTATCCGTACTGTGTTCTAAACAGTGGTTTCTCTGTGTGGAAAATCCTATCCCATTTCCTCTGGAAGCCCTCTCAACCAGCTTGCCTACTGTTAGTTATGGGCTGTTCAGCTCATGCAGATCTAGTTATTTACTCATTCAGAATTAAAGTGGTTTCAATTTGATAGAGTTCCTTTTGCAAGTATGTTAATACTTTACTTTTGATTGAGAGTGTTTGCAGAGGGCTCTGTTTAATGATTTAATTTTGAAAGCTAATTCAGGTTAATATTCTTCAGCATGTGTTCTTCCCTTCCTGTCCTGTACACTCAGGATTTTAATTCTGTCAATATGGGAAAAGCCTGAAAATCAGGAACCTTAGCCTGGGATAGCAAAAGCAAAGACGACTTAAGAGACTAGTGAGAAAATGGTTTTGCTAACCCCATATTCACCTCCTGATATTGGATAAATTGGATGTCTGTGGACCCATCTGGCACTGCAGGGGAGTAATATCCTTTATGACAAAGACATTTTACTTAAGGTTTTCTTCCAGTTCTAGTCCAGAAGGGGGAAATTGATTTAGCTTGTGATGTTAGAAACCAAAATCGAGGAGTGTTGAGAGAGAGGGCAAGCTGCACTGTGACACCTTCTGTGCATTTAGACTAGAAACAGGATACTTTCCTTATTGCAGTGATCTCTTCTTCACATCTATTGCTCCCTTCTTACTCAGACACATGTGAAGTCACATGCACTGTGCTGACAGCGCTGCAACTGTTCTCCTGGAATCAAAGGACTCCTCATATAAGCTCCTCTGCTCTTGCTGCAAATGCTAGCCCAGAGGGAACAAAGCTCTGGACTTACTTCATCCCAAGAGGAAGCCTTTAGAAGAAAAAGGCTTTTGCTGGGAGTGTTTGGGAAAAATATCCTAGGGGTAATATATTTTTTCTTCTGTTGATGCCAATCTGACTTGCTTTTGTAGATGGCAGCAGTTTCTAAAAGCTGGTATTTCTGAATGAAAGGACCAGGACCTTTGTGGAGTTTGTTTTAGTCTCTTTTTCTCACATGAGGAAGTGGGACACAGTAACCAGATTGTGCCTGTTGTATATCTGATCTGTAAAATGCTAACAGATTGTTCATAAAGTGCCAGAGGCTGTAGCCCGTTCCCAAGTAGAAGATGAATGCTTAAAAACGCTAGTTTTGAGGTTTCATTCAGTGGTTTTTCCTTTAAGAGACACCCTCATGTTACAGCACTTGTGAATACTGCATAGCTCCCTGGCCATTGACTTCTCTTTTCCTCTGATTCAGTGGTTGGAAACTCCCTGTGGAGCAGGAGCACTGCACAGCCGATGATCTTGTCTGGACTAAGCTTTAGATGGAGGGTCTTGTTTTAATTTCTTCTTGCTTATTTGGTTTTATGTAGCTCATGTGGTTTCTTCTCTCCAGTAACCAACAGCCGCAGTGTTCATGGTAGTAGTGTATCAGTCCTTCTTTCTGGGGAGTAGTGGGCCTGCCAAAGCTCATCCAAAACTCTGACAGAAGTGTGTTTTCCTGGGGTAAGTCCTTCATAGGAACCAAAATGCCTTGCCAAATTAGGCTGAGTAGTGATATTGTTTTGGAAGAAAATGAGAAAAAATTCTGGTGATGTCATTCCCATTTCACCTTCTGGGAATTGAAAGTAATTGACTTTGGGTTTGGTTTTTTTTTTTTTCTCTGTCTCTCTCTCTCTTCTTTTTACTTCTAAATTGGAAGCAGCTTTTCATTTTAAAGCCTTTTTTGGTGCATATGCAGCACATAACTGAAGTGAAAACCAGACATTTAGATTGAGGTGTAATCATTTTACGGGAAGCTATTTCATAAATTTCCATCTGGATTTGTCAAAAAGCCAAAGGTTTGAAGGATCGGGATCTTTCATGAAACCAAACCTCAGTTCTTCACACAGCTTTCATTCTTGTCCCTGCAGTGGCTCCCACCTAGATTATTGCAGTATACTGCAGTGAGGAGTATATGTGAAGATCAGCAAAGGCTTCAGCCTAGTGTGACATGTCTGGTCCCCTCCACAAGAACACCTGTAGTTTCACTTGTGTGATTCTGAGGTTTGGCAGTGATGATTAGCTGATACTATGATTCTGTTGCTTGCTGGTGACTGCTGAAATTATTGACTGTCATACTTGGAGGATGAATGAAGTATTTAGTGATTATTTTGAGCAGTGATATGAAATGAAGTTGGAGAAATTTCTAATCTCAACCCTATAGGCTCATTCAAGTCTTCTGTTGGTGCAGTCCTACAGGTGCACCACAGGAGAACTCATCTGAAAGAGGAACTGAAGTTGACCTTCTGGACTATTGAAGTCTGTGGAATCTTGTCTCTTAAAACTTGGAGTTAGCTTATAAGTGTTTTTTTCACACAGTATGCAAGTGGAACTCATTCCATGACTGTCAGGGGAGCTACAGTGATGGGTAACTATTAATACTCATATTTCTCTTTTTGTGTGAGGAAGAAATCTCACTGTTTTTTATTCATATGTTGTAGCTTCTTCCTAAACTTTGGGGATCCAAAGATGCACAAAGCAGATATGATTCTTCATGCCTGCTGTCACAAATATTCCCCTGAAAATCATAATGGCAAGGATGAAGATTGGTGCATTTGTTAGGACATTCAGCTTTCTAGCAGCAAAATGCGATGTGGAACCTCCTCTTTCCCAAGGCTGATGGTTCACATGCAATTGCACATTTATAATCTCTGAGGGATTAAAAAAAAGACTCTCCAAAGGCCAAGATACCCATTGTGAAGCTATCAGGCTGGAAAGCTGCCAATTATTAGATTCATATGAGCCTGGTCAATTTTTCAAAACATACATCAGAAAAAGAACAATGCTTAAGTGTTGCATGCATTCAAGGTGCATTCAGCCATTTATGGAATCATCCTCAGAGGTATAAAAGATGTGCTTAAGCAGAATTTGGAAAATATTTAATTCATGGTTTATTTAGTCATTGTATAAACCAGTCAAGATGGTGGTTCTCAAACATTTGTAACTTCCTTCCTCCTTTCCCCCACTCTTCATCCTTCTTGGCCTGAAGGCTCTTTGTCCATCTTGGCCTGGTTGTCCGTTTCCCTGTAGTCTGGAGTGGCTCCCCAGGCTTGCCTGAGCCAGTAGTATCTGCTCTGCTCTTGCCTTAGACTCACTCATTTCTTCATTTTCCAATTTGTCTTTCACCTAGGACTAAGGCACAGGGGCAGGTGGTGCTGCAGGCAGCCACTCCATCACATAAGGTCAGAGGGGACTTGGGATGCTACCACACTATGAGGTATGTGAGTGGCAAAAGCAGTGAAGGGGCTTGAGGTGGTGCCTTCCCCTCTAGATGTTCCCTATATTCCCTGCTGCCTTTTGCCTTGGCTGCTTCATTTCCTGTCTTGGCTCTGCTGCCTCCTTCCAGGTACAGCCCATATCTACTGCTTCTGTTGTTTCAGCAAAGTGATCTCTGCTGAGAACGAAAGTCGCATGTGAAGTGTTCTTTGCCCATAGCTGTGTGAGTGCAGGTGTGTCCAGCAGGGAGCAGAGCTGTAGAGCTGGGCTGACCTTCCCTTGCACCTTCCATTGCAGCACGCCAGTGAATGAAAAGTAACTGAGCTGTGTCAAATGACGTCTGACACAAAACACACTTTGCTTTAAAAATTGCCCTTATTTTGGCATTAATAGATTAGGAGAAAAACTGTCAGGGTATTGGAACAGGAAGTTAAAGTCCTGAAAAGTGGAAAATGATGCTTCAGGTGACAATGAGAAAAGGCTCTCAGAGCCTTAAAACAAACTTTTAGACTGGCTGGTGAGTTGCTTCATTCTTTGTATTGTTTTTAGCTTATAAAATGATACAGAGATTAAAGATTGACACACTCGTTTCTCACAGCTTTAGCCATTTACTATGAACACTGTACAGATGAATCAGGAGTGTTGCTTTGGCTAAGAAAGTTGGCAGCATGAGAAGTTTTGATGAAATTTTCCTTACACATTTAGAATAGCAATAAGCATGCAGTATTTCATCCCGTTTTAATGGTCTGGCTGTGGCTGCCTGGAAGTACAACCCCCTGGGAAAATCTCACACTGCTAAATGTGTTTTCGTTCTATATCAGACCCTTCTCTGCAAACTTCTCCCCTCAAATCTAAGGTTTTTCATTGAAAGGAAAATAATTTTTGAGACATTCAGTATTTTCATTCTACTAATGTAAAATCATCAGTATAGCTTTACAGTTCTGGTATGAAAACCAAATCACAGGAGCAAAATAACATAAAAATATCTTTCTTCAGAACCTGTCAAGGGAGCTCACTCGTTGAACTATTCTCGCAAAGTGTTTAGACTTTTGATAAAACTACATTTCCCACAGAGAACATAGTTCTGGCTCTCTTTGGCTTTCTCAGGCTAGTGCTAGCCAGCAGCAACCCTTTGACTTTGACCCTAAGATCTGAGCTACAGTTTAAAGCAAACACTTTAGTGTATTTATATGTTTGTGTATTTCTGAGAATGATGCTTGCTATAACTTCAGGGACATCATCAGCAAGAAAGAATAAAGAAACTGAAGCAAATTTGGGCTGTTGATTGGAGGATATATAAAATAATGACAACAACAAAATTACATATTGATAGCATTGACAAGTGTGACTTTTTTTTTTTTTTTAATTGTAGTAGCCAAAATTGATGATTTTATGCCTCATGATAGTTAAACCAGTTATTAATTTGGCCCTCTGGGTGACGGGAAGAGAGAAAAATTGATCTATAATAGCACAAATGAGCAGTCTTGGATCTTAGCTGATGGTAGTACTTTTTTAACCCTGGTGTAGGTTACAGATGCCAGTCCATTCATTCTGTAAGGTTACTTTTATTGCTAGCATATCTTTATGCCTTAATTTTCTTTTAGTTCAAAGACTTAGAGCAATGCTTTTGCTGTCTCTAAATGAGCGTTTCTTTCAAATGTGCCCTGATGTAAAATGCTGAGAGGGTTAGCTTTGGCTTTTTTCTTTACCTACTGTATACTTTTTCTGACATGTTAGATTAACTTTCAGCCGCAGGCCAATCTGTCAAAGAAACAGGGAATGTCTCCTGCTATGACAGATTTGCCAGAGGCTGAGGTTTGAAACAAGCTGGGTATTGCTTCTTACACAAAAGTAATTTCTCCCTACTGAAGAGAGCTATCACTGAATCAGCTGAACAGAAGCCTCTGACTTGCATTACTAGGTTCTGATCAGAAAATCTGCAACAGGCATTTTTTTTAATAAACTTATATGCCACAAAGGGGCTCTGGCAATGTAACTGTGGGGGAACTTTCAGCAATATAAGGTCAAAATAATTTCCTCAAGGATATCAGGAATCCAATATATATTTAAAAAACTTTCCCTGGTTGACTTCAGTATTGTTATCATATTGGATGAATATACTGCTGCAAAGATAGACCCACAGGTCAGACTGTAACATACAGGCAAGACATGCACTATCATCCTAGCATCTACTCCAAAAATAACCACCCAGCTCCTTGAACCTGACTCAATTTACTGTATGAGCTGAACGAAATTGTGCCCTCTGCACCGCAATTGTCCTGCCTTGGCTTTAAGAATTGAGGCACTAGAAGATGCTGTGCATCCTGAGCTTCCCTTTGCAGCATAGCTTCTTCCAAGGGGATATCAATAGCCAGCTCTTGAAGCAAGTCCAACAAAGCCTGGGATCTTTGCAGAAATGACTGAAGAAGAATATCTGTTACAGGTGTCCCTGAAGAAGCAACTAGACAATTGCACAGCAGCTACAGTGCTGCTGGGCAGCTTGTGGGCTGAAATGAAGTCACGCTTCGTTCATCTGGGACTCCTTTTGTGGCAGATTGCTGTTTCCTCTCTTCAGGACTGGCTAGCAGAAGGAATGTGAATAGTACAGCATAGGGAAGCATTATGAGAGAAAAGGGAGGATTAGGCTGGGAGCCCTTACTGCCTCTTTTGCCTTCCGTGATATGAGTGTTCATGCTCTGTATAAACTGGGAAAGTGACATCAGTCTTTCATTTTAGTGGGCTTCAGTACCCCTTACATGTAAGCCAGACCCTAGGATAGTGTAAGAAGATCATTTTATTTGGCTTGATGAAGAGATTAATCTCTATTCTCCTTAGGCATGTCATAAAAACAACTTAGAAATGCTTAATGGACCCCTTCTGTCAGTGGAATAACTGATGCTGTGCCCATTTCTGTAGACTAATTTAACTTAGTACACCGGTATTAGATCAAGGATCTGGCCCAGTTAAACAGGAGTGAAAAACCATGCTAATTTTAATACTTTCTCCAGACGTGCATACATGTCTGCTGTATTACCTACTGATCACAAAGTTCAGAAGCTGCTGGTGATAGTTTAAATGCCCCTTTGTAAAATGGAGTCCCTGTTTGAATTTTACTTTATGTATATATATATATATATATTTGTAAATGTTGTCAATGGTAAGTAGATGATAATATTAATTAATGTTATCTTAGTTCTCAGATGTTCTGGTTTTCCCTTACAGTTGCATGAAAACACAATTTAGTTGAGAGGCCTGTGAGGAGGTAGGAAGTATAACTCAATACTATTTCATTACTAAACTCCTTGCTGCCAAGTTGAGTCCCTGGGTGCTTTTTAAGAAGAAAACACTGTTCATCTGTTGACATGTGGTGGGCTTCCAAGGAATAAGAAAGCCTGAAGACTGCAGGTTTAAAAGTTCAAGGAACGCCAAGCAGGTTTCGTCTGCTTAAAGTTGCAGATAATGAAGTGTCGTATGGGCCAGGGATCTCCTGTTTCTGGCTCCCCACGTGGGCCCTTGGAGGGTGGCTGCATGTTGTAGGAGAGGTACAGGGAAAGAGGCTGTCCCTTGACTTTTCTTTTTGAGGTGACCAAAATATAAGCAACAGAAATAAGTACTTTGGGGTATTGTTGGTGATGTAAAAATGCAGTGAGTTGAAGGACAAAAAAGTGGGAAAGGAGAGACAGTATTTTCAACTTACATGAAACAGCTGCTGGAATACCATAGCAAGAGACTTTATTTGACAGAATCATGTAGGGCTGTTTCATTTTGAAAGTGTGCAGGGCTTTAGTGACAACTGTATAGGTATGTGTTTGTAAAAGAGATGACATACAAAACGTGTCAGCTTGTTTGAAGTATATGCCACCAGACACTGGGGGAAGGGGACTTCACACTGGAGTGGTTTAAAAGGCAGATAACTTTGGGCACAGAGGACCCATAAAAAGGCTTTGAAGGGACAGGATTTGCCCTTTGCTTTTTTATTTATTTATTTATTTTACCATGGTTTTTTCCATCTATTTTGCAGTCCTGAAAAAGAAGCCTGAACTTTAAAGCACATTCTGGACAATTTTATTTTTATCTTTAACAATAATTAAAAAAAAAATCTGCAAGCATAAAAGCAATGAGGATCTGCTGCAGGATTTCTCAGGAAGGTTGCTGAAGTTCTGGATTTGACACAACTGGAAGAGTTTTTCATCCAAAGTAATACTAATATTTTATACTTCTTGATGTGTGTCCAATTCTGCTTTGGTGTAAGTTTCTTCAGAGTAGGGGAAAAGTGATCGAACTTTGTGGATAATATGATTAGAGAATAACTTTTGTAGTTACAAACAGCTGACTCTGATCCAGCAGAAAATTTCTTCAGAGTTGGTTGCAATTTTGCTTGAGAGTCAATCTCAGCAGTGATATTCATCCTAGCTGTACTATCAGTCTGGAAAAGAGAGAGTTTAGAGTAGACGACTGGATTGGATTGATGGAGGGATTAACCTCTACCTCCCATTTAATTCACTTCAAGCAATGCCTAATACTGTTCTGTTCTAAAAGTTCCATATTTATTTGGTTTATGGAAGTGGGGTTACAGGTGCTATTTTTTTTTGCAGGAGGTGATGAAAATCAGTGTTAAAATGCTTTAATTTGAAACTTAATGCTACATGCTCCAAAGGCAGTGGAATATCTAAGCAGGAGGAAAAGGGAGACACCATGGAGGAAGCATTTATCATAGAAAATGGTTTCCTGAAAGTAGATGTTATGGCACATTTAGCATCTATGCAGTAGACTAGTGGAGCATTGCAGTATGAGTCAAGAAGGACAAAGAGATCAGAGGCTTGCCAAAAGATCAGAAGGACCAAGTCATCCTGGTGGCTCCCTTGAGCTTAAAAAGTGGGGTCAAATAGTGGGAAGTTGACTAAAAGGAGAGAGTTGCCTGTTCTAATAGAGACTATAGAAGGCAGGCAAGGCTGAATGGTGTGGGTGTTGTGAAAGTCCCTAAGATGGCAGAATAGCTCTTGTTTTAGACTGGGAAGGTCAAAAGAGAGAAGTGGTCAAAAGATGACCAAAAGAGGAAACAATGCATGTTGAGAATACAGGGAGGAAAAGGGAAGAGGGGAGGGGACAAAGGAGGAAGGCAGCAAAGACTGGAGTAAAGTCTGGCTTCAGTTATTTCTGCTTCCTTTCCTGAAGTGTGCGCAGATGTGGAAGCTCCTCACCTACCTAATTTGGGCTAAGAAATTTTAAACCACTCAGGGTCTTGGTCTGGGCTCCTGAACAGAAAGGTGTAAAGGAAAGGTGTACACTGTAGGATTCCTCAAGTGAGGCACTCCATTGTGGAAGTGGAGAAAAGCAGAAAGGTTAACCTGGCCCTTTCAGAAGGAAGATGTGCGCAGAACAGTAATTTGCTGTGGAAAAAATTAACAGAGGGAGAGGCTGAGCCCTGGGTTCTAACTCAAGTTGAGGGAAGTGTCTCTAATGAGTCATGTGTCATCTTGCAATTGGGAGGTCCTCAACACAAAGCACCTTTCTGCTGCTTGCTGGGCTGATCTATACCAGCCTGGTTTCCAGGTGTAGAATAGTTGTCTAAAAGGGCTACTGTAGCCATTAGATTTACCAAAAGAGAGGAAAACTCAAACTCTTTTCCTTCATCCTGTCTACAGGAATGTTGGCAAAAGATTTCCCATGTGACCTTTGATGGTACAATAGTGCCTTAGTGTGGGTAATCGTTAGCCCACTGTCAGTATGAACTTGTACTTTACAAATAATTAATTGCTTACTGCAAATACTGATTGCTTTGGGTGAACAGGGCACCTGACAGGCACCAGGTCTGCTTGTGGACTGGAAGGCACATTACTTATCGGCAGACATTCAGTGTGGCTGCACCCCAGATGTGCAGACACCAGCACACAGTAGTGATGCCATCATGTATTTTTTTTACTCCTGAATGTCTCTAGGCCCACAGCATTAGCTCTTCAAACAGGCTGAGCGGATAAGATTGCAAACCCCAATAAACAGACATCGATGGTGGGGGCTTCTGTGCTTGTTCTGCCCACTGCTGGTGTGCTGCGGAGCGTTAGGGGACTAAATTACACTTCTGAAAAACAAATGAACAAAGTAAATGATGTGCTGTGATACCCTTGACTGGGCTTTTTAATAGTGTTTGTTTGCTTACTTGCTAATTTGCAAGGTCTGGTAATTTGCGATTGGCCTTCCAGTTGTTAGCTTGAATTAGTGTGACTTTATTATATCAGAGGGACAAGCAAATCAATAAGAAAAAGAGAATCATCTGATGTTCATGAAGCTACATGAAAATGGCTTGAATGTCTTTGCACTGTTTAGTGTGGTATTTATCTCAAATCTATTTCATATTAGTTTAGTTCTAGTTCATTCCCTTGCATGTAAATAGCTGTCCAAAAAGAAAAGTCTCTCCTAGTTGGTAGTGAAGGTGATCTCTTGTTATTGCTTGTTTGAATACCTCCATTGTGGGCCTTATATCATTTTTATGATGGTGTAAGAAATGTGTCATCTATGTAGCATCTGCACAAGTTTTGCTGAAAATTAGCCAGGTTTAGAGCATTATATTTCAAATCTATCATAGAGATTTGAGGGGTGATGTTCATTCATTTTAATCAAATTATTCTGAGGGTTTTATGTGTTCCGGGTTTTTTGGTTTTTGGTTGTTGGCTTTTGTTTTTATGAGAGAGAAGGGGCAGGGAGTGCTGTCTCTTGACAAAGTCCTTAAAACATCCAGTTTGAAAGAAAGCAATGTTATTGTCTTACAAAACCCATCTGGCTTTACATTAACACTAGTGGACAACACTTTGTGTCCCATTATCAAGCCTTTCCTATCTGACCCTTGACGTGAAAGGATGGTCTTATGGTTATAAACACAGTGCTGAGAGCTCTCAGAAGTTTCTTTTCCAGCACTTCCCAGTTTTCCTTGGACATTCTGGAAAGGCCATTTGTTATTACATTAAAAGGAAAGTGTTGTTTAAAGACAGGACAGTAAGTAATCATTCTTTATGATATTTAACTGGTTTAGAAAATAAAGACCTCCAAAGTTTCAATCCATGAATGCATATTGACTAAACAAGGCATGTCACATACGGAAGAAGTCAACCCTGTCTTGCTGGAAGTCAAGAGAATCATTGCTGGTTTTTCTCTCAAGAACAGGAGTAATTTGTGAGGTGATTCTCTGGAATCTGTTTATCCTATAGGAAAAAAATTGAATAGAGTAATACATCTGAGGAACAGAATCAGTATAATTAGTTGTTGTCCTTGTCTCGAAATTATTGCTGCCAATGAAACTGTATTTGTGAGTGCAATCTTTATTTTTTGCTGTTGAGAACACTTTTATTGCAGGTTGTGCTTCTGAGGCTGTGAGAACCAAGGTTACCTAGTGTTTGAGCTGATTCTCCTTTCCATCTGTCACTTGATCCTCTGTTTCTATAGGTGCCAGATTAATATTTCTTCCTAATTTTCTATCTCTATTTATTCTGTAATATGCTATGTATAGTTGCATATTTTAAATTCCTAATATGATATAAAGCTGCTTGAATACAGAAAACATTTTATTCAGGGGCAATTATTCTCCTTTATGGTTCAGCTGACTAAGGAAGAAGACAGTAAGGTGAATTTCTCCAGGGACACATTAAGATTAGCTGGAGGTGTGGACGGGTTCCTTCCCTTCCCCTCTAAGGTTAGCTATGGGCTGGTTTACTTAAGTTTTACTGGCCTGATTTTTGGTTATATAGTTTAACGTTCTCTTTTACTCATGGTTCATGGACTGAAGTAGGATGGGTTTTATTGATATAGGTAATTTTGTGCCAGTTTAAAACTGTAAACATCTGGGAATGGAAGATGAGTTGTAATCTACTGTTAAAATTGCACTGGAGAATGTTTTGGGTTTAGTGAGAGTTGTCTGATATACTTAGCTGAGAGATTTTTCTGTTTCTGAATGAGGTAGACAGTTTCATTGCTACCATGTGTCTTTTCTTCTTAGCTTTATTATACAACTTCCGTTATCCCAGAATCTAAATGATGCATACTTACTAAAGGACTGTTTTTACTGTTTGTGAGGCCCCTATAAAGATGGAAAACAGGATCACTTGACTGATTAAGGGGCAAGTTTGGATCACGTAATAGCTGTGTCTAGTTTAGGTATGCCAAGTAATACTGAATTTAAGTGCAGAAAAGCAGCTGGTGATTGAAAATTCCAGACCTAGACTATCTGAAAGTCAAGTAACACACTGAGGAGCCAAGGTCTGGTGGTCTCAAGTGGAAGGTTGCTTTGGGTTCTCAAAGCTTTCTGTAGTGATGCTTGAGTGAGAAATCTTCAGTGCATGGTCTGGGCAGTGCCTCCACCTCAGTCTCAGCCACATCTCTTGATGGATCAGAGGCTTGACCCTGAGTACACGTCTATGAATGTCAGAACATCCATCTTGTCTAGTAAGGACCCCTCATGCCTAGCTTTATTTTGTACTATCAAACAGGAGGATGGGGTTGTCTGGTTATGTTGCCCTAGCAAAGTGCAGGGTGTTTCCTACAGTAGTGATATGCATATATTATATTTTGGTTTTCCATATCATGAGTGAAACTTTGTGCTGAGGTTTTCCTCTGGCTGTCCTCAAAACTGCAGGTTGGTCTATGAGGATGACAACAAATTGCCAATTTTATTCATTTATTTTTTTTAAGCAAATTAAAAAATCAGTGTGACCCATACTAGTCAGAGGAGATGTTTCACAAGAGCCTGCCAGAAATTGCCAGGCTTTCACTAAGCTTAAAAAGAATCTGGGCTGGATTACAATGGATGTCATAGACCTTTTGACTCCTCACAGCAAAGGCAATCAAGGCAGCCCAGGGTGCTGGGGAACAGAAATGTTCAGTGGATGCAGATTTCGGAATTAAACTTTTACATTTGCCTTCAGGAAGGAGATGGGTGAGAATTCCTCTTCACAGTGGCAGTCTGGTATAGAATGAAGCAATGAACTGCTGGCCTGCTGTTGTGTTTGCAGCATGTCTTTGGGGAATCATCTTTTCATGCTTTTTTGGGGGTATAGTGAGGTGAGAAGCATTGTCAGATTCAGACAGCCCTTAACCTAACTAAGAGGGGCAAGTGTAGGTGTATGTAAAACCTATGTATGCATAAAAATATTATCCTGTATTTGCAGACATCATAGTGCTTCCTGCTGCACCACTTCAATGTAACTACTGTGGTGTTTACCTAAGTGCTGCATATGTTTCCAGCCATCCAGTGGTTGCTTCCACCATGGTAAGCACATAGCGCTTGCCTTGGCGGGTTGGTGGGAG
>JAOEHX010044859.1:34841-49479 GCA_025448015.1 Bolborhynchus lineola
AGGCTTTAACCGTTTAGCTTGCTTAATTGCAGCACATGTTTCACAGTCATGAATAACCTGGGCAATAGTGTCCATTGACTGGTTTTATTCTTCCCCTTGTGTGAATTCTCTGTAAATGTTTCCAGTCTGCATGTCTTTGTTCCATCAGCCTACACCCATCCGGGCACCTTCCTCATCCTTACAAAAAATACATTGGAAACCATTTCATTAAACTGTAAGACTGCTCGGTCCCTGAGTGCCCTGTCTGTTCTTTGAATGTCCTGGTATCTCACAGGGTGCTCTGGGCAGGCTTTGCAAGCAGCACATCTGCTGCTGTTCAGTGGGTTCAGAGCACAGTGCTGTCGTGACTGCACTGCAGCCAGGCTTGGAATAATTTTCTCTGTTCAAACCAAGTATATTAACATTTGGGATTACATTATTCTGTATGACTCACCTAAAAAGATGAGAGGAAATCTCATCATGGGTGAAACAGTGTGAAACTCATGTGCAGCATCTGTGCCAACTTTTGGTTTCTTCTTAGTTTAATTTAATGCTGTTTAGTTAATGCCTGAGGCAAGGTTTGATGGTGTGGGGAGGATTAGGGGAATATATGCATCCCTGCTCTGTGTTTTCAGAAGATGGTGTCTATTCTTCAGGTTCTTCAGAACACGTTTGTGCAAGCAAAGCTACTTTTGTTTTTTTATTGCTTTATATCTAGTTCAAAGGTGAGCTTCAGTAATAGCCTTTCCCGGGAGATAGTTTCTCTTTCTTGTTTTCCCAAATATATACCTATGTTTTCTTCCCAAACTCTACATTATCCCTGGTAGTTCTGTTGAATGACGTTTTACCTATTCAAAAGCTGTTTTTACTATTGAAAGATTATGACACTGATGCATGTGGTATGTTACTGCCAGTCATGTCACCTGTAGTCACTACATTCAATGCACTTCTCAAATTTGTCTGGTAGTGGTCTTGCTCCCAAGGCGGTTGCAAGTTCTAGTTGATATTTTCAGACTATTTCCAGGTTCTCAGTTTCAGGGTGGCAACATAAATACCTCCTGAACAGGGCACCTGTGACCCTTAACTCCTTGGACCATATTAGAAAGATTGGGAAGACTCGTAATTTCTTCAGAGCTCTTGAATCTGTGTCTGTATTAAACCATGCAGACTGAGGAAGCTGTTGTGAAAGAACCAAACCAAAACTTTGCTCCCCAGCCAAGGGCAGTTTAATGTTCATATTAGCATGTTTTAGACAATGGGAAGCTTGATGTCTAGGGTTATAAATTTTTTAAAGTAGCCATAGTGTGTCACATTTCTTTTTGATCTGTGCTTAAATTTTCATTTACTTTTATATGTTGCTGGCTGAAGGCCACTAGTTTTCTATCATGAGAAATGGTTGCAGAATTAGATTTGCCTTTTTTTTTTCCCAGCTCTGAAGAGATATGCATTATCAAAGCAGGTGTTTGGTTCAGAATAAGAGAGGAGATTGTTCTGTAGGGAATACACTTAGAAAAGCAATACCATAAATAGGTCTTATGTCAGTGTTTGCTGTAATGTCTTGATATGTGTCATCATGAATTATATATTATTTTAGATTTATCACTTCTTCCACTGATAAGGGACATTGCTTCTTTGAGTTTTCTTCATGGCTTAGAAGATTTACTGATACATTGAAATTCCCTGTATTGGAGATTCAGATGAACTTTGGAAACTTGAGATAAGAACTATAAATCTGCTATAAACTAGGAAGCCATTTCTCAAAGTGTGTATTTATTGACAGAGTTTGTACTAGCTTATTCTTCTGCTTCTCATTTGTGTGCATCAGCAGAGGTTTTCTTTTCTACGGTATGAACAAGAAGTGAAAACTTCATGTGGGTTGTATAATTTATTAGTAATTTGTCAACAAGGTGATAATCTTCAATAGAACATCACCAGGTATTGCCTCAAAGGGGTAATTGGGGAAAGGGAATTCTCCTGTGTCTTGACTACTACTTTCAGGTTTTAGTACTTTGAAATGCTGTGCCATTGAGGGTGGTTTTAAATCTGGACTTAAGTCTTTAATTCTGAGCTTTAAAGAAATGTTACTAAAAATTCTGGGCTAGACAGCTTCATTTACATTAAGTTCTTTATGCAAAGTTGGCTTCACTTAGGCACATTTGAAAATTAGATCCTTTATTGGATGGCACAAGGGCAGTGGGCAGGGAAGCCACTATGGAGCTTTCAATATAAAACCCCCTTTTAGATCGAAAGAGGCATAGCATATCCTTGATCTAACCTGCCAAGACCTAAACTGCAGTATCTGCCCAAGGTTTGATTTGCATGGGAGAGCAACAGGGACAGCATTGGACCATGCAAGCTGCTGCTGAATCTCCAACAGGAAAATTGTACCTGTGGAAATACATGTATAAGCAAGGTCCTGAACTGCAGACCCTGAATGGATTCATGCAAGGAGGTTCTGAAAGTTGGGTAAAATTATTTTTGTTTCCTAGCATTAGTAGGATTTCAATCAGTGAAAAGCTACTGACAATGATATATCTGAACTCAATTTTTCAGACCTTAAACCTTTTCAAAATCATTAATGAAGATGGCAGTGGAAAGCAATGAGTGAAGAATATCTCATTTCTTGCAGCTGTTTTTCTCTGATCCCCATTGAGTGGCATTTTGTGTCTCTATCCAGCTCCTTTTGTTTTTCAAAATATTGACACACAAATTGATATTGAAATTTTGTAATAGAACTTCGTAACAAGCAACATAGATGCAGAATCCATCTTCTGTTCAGGTCTGCTTTCATCCCATTTTATGGTTCAACTGAGTTAAAGATAAGACTCAGATGACTTCCCCAGGGGACCTATTAGATCCAGCTTCAGACTTCTCAGTATCGCTTCCCTGCCCTTTACTCAAGGCCAGATCAGGGTCTGGTTTACCCCATTTTCCTGATATGGCTATGGAGTGAAAAACAGCTTCACTTTTACCACTGCAGAGGTGCTTTGTATTGCTGTGACTTCACCTTCTATGTTAGTTCTGGCCACTGAGAAGTGTGGCAAGGTAATGTTTTAACTTTGTTCATATTGCCAAAATGAAAGGTCTTTCACAGTATAAGCCTCAGGACACAACCCCAGTATTAAAACAGTAAGTCTCCCTCTGTATGCCACTCACTCTTCCCTAGGCATTCAGTCATTTATCAGCTGACACAGACAATATGGACCAACCTATAGAAACTTAGAATCCCATTGCAAAACACATATACAGAATGAGGAGATTCTCTATTACAATCGAGGGACAGTTCAGACAAGTTTTTGATCCAGTTGTACAGTGGGGAGGGATGAATAGAAATATGTGTGAGTGGCAAAGAATGCTCAAGTTCAGC
Source organism: Bolborhynchus lineola (assembly GCA_025448015.1). Classification (NCBI taxonomy): domain Eukaryota; kingdom Metazoa; phylum Chordata; class Aves; order Psittaciformes; family Psittacidae; genus Bolborhynchus; species Bolborhynchus lineola. The sequence goes on from JAOEHX010044859.1 coordinate 38,188, forward strand.
AGTATGAAGGAAAAGAACACAGGAATACTTCCTCAGCCCCCACTGCATCCAGAGCTTAAAATCCAAAGCTTTCAGGTCCTGGCTATTTATCTGTGAGACTTTTAAGGACAATTTTAAGGACAATTGGTACTGATTAAATATTGAAGCAATCTAAATCAAGACAGCGTTGTTTCCTGTGCTTTCTAGTTACTAAAGACCTGACTTTTCAGCAGCAGCAACTGATTTCTTGGCATCTGTGCAAACTGTCCAAGGAAAGCACCAGTAGCTCTAAGCTGCTGCTGTTTAGCTTGTGTGTGGCCTCCCTGAATGCATCTCAATTTTCACAGCCAAGCTAGCTCCTGCCTGGCCAGTTTGGCATGTGTGCATCAGTGCATTTCCCACAGTTGCAAGGTTAATGCTGTGTGTGGGTCTGTGTTGTGGGCTGTTTCAAATGTGAAGAAGTCCAGGGCTGTCTCTGCAGATAGATCTCCCTCAATTCCAGAGATCTCTTGCATCCATAAAGTTGAGGGTTGGACTGTGTTTTGCTTCTCAAAATAACTACGATCTGCTGAGACTTCCCAACTGCACTTCCAAAGTTTGGATGAACGGAGGTTTTCTGATTTGTTTTGTCAGTCTCATAGTTCAGAAGATGCCAAACTGTAAGGGGGAGACTGAATCTTGCACAGTCATGATCAAGCATCCAGTTTGCTGCTTAGATGAGGATGACTGATAAGCTTTTATTGATGGAACATCACTAGATGGAACATCACTAGATGGAAAACTACTGATGCCATCTTTTACTACAATAGCAACACTTAGATGTTCCCATGTTATTAAATAGTACTAAATGATAGAATAAAGAAGTTTTGATATTTTAGTGTCTCTCACTGTGTTTACAAAGGATGGTTAAGCTCTTTGGAGCTTTAGATGACACACTGACTGGCTGCTGGGATCAAAAGCAATTGATTTTTGGCTACAGTAGGTACCATAAGAAGCAAACAAGGATGTTTTCTTTCTACAATTGGTTGCAAAGGATGAAAGCAAACAGTGATGTACAGCAATGAATTGGACCAGTGTTGAATTCTTATGTCTGTCAATATGTGGTGTGTGTAGAAATGGGAGCAAAAGAAAATCCTTTTCCTTGGGGGAGTGGGGAGGGGCTGCCTTTTTGCAGGGGGTTGTTTTGTTCCGCTGCAGATCTAAACCTGGGTAAACTTATTGGGATGTCTTTTGAGATGGTCATGTCCCAGGCATCCCAGGCTGAGAATAAGTCAAAGCTGGTTTTACACTTTCTGTTAGACTGTTTAACTGCAACTCTAGCAGGAGACACATGCAGACACTGCTGTGTCTGCATAGGGCTGCTTGCAATACCAGGACCTGTATTTTTTCATTTTGTCTTCCATAATTGAAAATAAATCCTCTAGATTGAAAATAGAATGTATTGCTTGTTGCATACGGGGGAAAGTCTGGCCAATGTAATAGTGTTGTATTTTTATATTTGCTGAGATGAATGGATTCACTTTCTTGCATTTCATTTGCAGAGGTACTTTCCAGCTCTGCCCAGCTGGACAACATGAGGAGAATGGTATCCAAGTAGGAATTTTCTTACCCCAAATCTGTGAGCTGTTTTCAGCATTGCTGATGTGCAAGCTGCTGTTTTGTTCCAGTACAGTGTAGGTGAGTTTATATTAAGAAAGCTATCACTGAATTTTTGAAGGTGGAATTTGTTATCCTGAATTTTAGTGTGTTGTATTTCTATGCATCAAGCCTGATTCTTTTTGACTTCATGCCAATGTAACTGGCACCTTCACTCAGACCAGAGTTCACCCATCACTAATTAGTTTGATGAGAAACAGCAAAATGTCTGTTTTTCTCCTACTGTAATGCATATATTCACCTTGCTGGTGTGTTAATAGCACTGATGCATTTGTCTGGATCTTGATAAATGCATTGAGATAAAGGTTGTGTATGAGAATAAAACACCCACAACTGCTGTAGGCTTAATCTCTTTGCCTAGCAAGATATAATTTGCATGTGTAGCCCACTGGAATGAATGTATTTTAGGTAGCCTTTTGCATCTGATACAGAAGGCTTGATTTATTATAGCTGCTAGAAACAAGCGTTGGTGCTTTATTCAAGTTGGTGCATGACATGCTTTTAGCTGTGGAGATCCCTAGTGTGCTGCATATGTGGGTGGCTTTTTTCTAACTGGTGCCAGATATTTTTATAAGGAGGGTACAGAGGAGAACACTGAAGTATAGGTTGAGAAATATATTTATTGAATGTTACTTTAGTTTTTGCACTAGTAAACTGAAACCAGTAAACACAATGTGAGCATGTTGCAAACTGATACACAACTGATGTCCTGGCATTTGTGCAGATCATCCTGGGGATGCACCCAGGGGGGCATCCTCAGGATGCTTTAAGTATCTGCAGGTTTTGGAGCAGATCTGGCTGCTGCTTGCCCAGCTCAGCGTGCAGGTAAATGACCCGTTCCACAAGTTCATCTCCCTGCAGGAGTGCTGTAATGCTATTAGTCTCTGGAGTGCTTGTAAAGTCCAGGCTGCCTTTTCAGGTAGGTGTCATTCAAACTTTGGAGTCTCTTGGCCCCTGTAGAAATTAGGACTCGGGCTAGGTTTGTTTACTTCATAAAATGAAGGCTTGGAGCACAAGGTGTGGCTGTTGTAGCAGAGCAAGCTCCAGTGGCTGTCCTAGCTCCATCACTCTTTACACAGAACATAGTAATTTGGCTGTGTTAGCTTGAAACAGGCAATGTGAGAAGGTGCCCTCTGCATTTATAGATTTCTTGTTTTATTTTTGTTCACTGTGGTGATGGTCACAAGTGTTATGTAAAATATCAATTAATCAGAAACCACAGGAGTTAAGAAGTTCAAAGCACAACTTTCAAGAGACTCCCTAATGCCTTAAGGGAGTAGAGTTTGGCAGACATTGTAGGTCTGCTGTGTCCCTAGTCAAAAAGTTGTGCTGGTTGGCACACTGATGGGGAGTATTATTGAATGAATATAGTACGAGATTTGCAGTCTGGTTAAAAAAAAAAAAAAAAAAAAATACACTGTTTGGAGAAAAAGCTCTGAAAAAACCCATCTGTTTTCCTAAGTCTTCCTGATTTCTTTGGTTTTATATTTACTACTAGTGTTGCATAGCCATAGGAATATAAACTTGTAAACTATCTGGACCCAAGAGGTGAGACTTCCCATCTTTCACTGAGCACTCTGTAAAATGTTGTCCTTCTAAATGTGTTCCCTGAGTATGTCAGCTATATTCCAAACCCCTGATTCTGTGTGAACCATGGTTATGGACTACTTTCCTCCTCCACCATGCAAAGCCTTTTTGTATTGTTTCAAGCCTCTCCAAATCTTTGTCTCCATTTAGCTTTTTGTGAGCTCTTGTTATAAAGAACTATACTTACAAACCCACTATGGAACTAAGAGTAAGCACCATAAGGCTAAATATGAAAATTTGTGTAACTTGCAGGCCAAGAACACAGCCATGTGAGGTACTTTGACCTCTCTGATTGTTGACATGGCGGTCTTAGATCAGGATTTGTGGATTTATTTACAAGAATAACTTATTTTAATCTTTGCATCCTGGGCACGGAAGTGTCGTGCAGTGAGCTTTCTAAGAGGTAGTGTAGTTCCTGCAGTGGGTCCTTACTACAAAGCAAGATCTGTTATTTTTTAATGTGCTGAAGGCACTGGTTTATGTGCCTTTATTACTCTCTGAGCAATAAGAACAACGAAGGAAGGTTAAGAAATAGGATGAAGTGTCACTGTGGCAAGCACCATGTATCTATGGGTTTCTGGGCTTTGGATTACTCTGTTACTTTCTGCCCGTTTCTGGGACCCAGCGAGCGTGATTGGGTGCCTCCCTGGCACTCACACCTGTAGGTGGCAGCATCTTCCTGTTCTATGGGATGTGGTGGCCCGTTCCCGGGTTTCCAGTGTGATTGGGAAACTGAAAATTAAAAGCTAGATCGTCCCACTCCCCTTTTCAAGATATTCTCCTTTGCAACCATGTAAGTGTGAGGCACGGCTTGTTTGACACCTCTGTCAAACTGGCTTGTTCTTTGTCCTTCACTTTAAACATGGCTTCTCCCTTAGGTTCTGAGTCAATTTTTCTCCATGTATTTTAATCCACTCTGTCCTCAGACTTCCAAAGGCTAAGATCTGTTTCAAGGTAGAAGCAGGGACTTGGAGAACAGCTCTCTGAAATGCTCTATTGGCATCTTGGTAAGGAAATGCAGATAATGGGTATTGAGAAAACTATGCATCATTTCTAATACTGTTCAAATATATGTAATGTTGTTGGAGCCTAAAAAGGTTCAAAATAGCTGGAAATAAATCAAGTTGTGCTTTGACTTTCAGCAATGTCATTCTGATTTCCTTAGGATCTTCATTCTCTGAATTAGGGCTGTTAGAAAAGAGACATTGTTACCAACTTGAATAATAAATGTGTTGCATTAATGTGTGAATATTAATAAGAACAATTAAGTAAAAAAAAAAAAGTCTTAAATTTGTTGCAGTAAGATAAAATGCCAACAGAGCAATAGAAAGTGGGATAAATCAAAATAGTGAGAGAACTTGTTCTAGAAAATACTGAAAGGAGTGAGGATTTTAAAAAAACTAACTCCATGAACTGCTATTAAACTGAGGCTGCTTTTTCATTAGAACATCAAATTGGATCTCTAGCTTGTCTTCAGGGAGAGTCCACTTGTACCACCAGGGCACACTGTCATAAGAATCATCTTCCAGCAAAGATGCAGGATAACTGCTGCTGCACTTCATTCCTGGGTGCTTAAAATGGAGTCTGTAAGAGTACCAAGTGGTGTAGACAATGCCCAGAGACAGAGGGGACGGAAAGGTGCTCACACCACCACTCACAGTAAGGCCAATCAGCCAAAGAAGAAATGGAAGCAGATTTCTGATATCTCTTGTATTGGTTTCCTCTGCCCAGGGATTCCCTTTTCATTAGAGCAGCCTTCCAGTGCTTGAAGCAGCTAGACAGGTCTACTGTGTTTCTTTATTGATGGTAGGTAAAGTTGCTGCTCCAGAAGGGCACTACCAGTATTGCTTTGCATAATACTCTAGCTTTATCTGCCTGGCTGCTGCCCAGTAACTGCTGCTTGTCTGGACAATGATATCAGAACACATCTTTAGAATTGCCCATTGCATTGGAAAATGAGGCCCATGTGTGTTCTCTATACCTGCATCAAGGATTATATCATATATACCAAATCTTTTCTCAAAAGGAATGTGAATAGTACTTTTCCTTGTTCAAAGGATTCATAATACTCCTCTGCAGCTTACATGAAATTAAGAAATGCCACATTTTTGAATGCCTAACTCATCTTTCTTAATAATAATTCAAAATACATTGTTCATGCTACCAGGAAATGGCAATACATTTGTGACAGTGACACAAGATCAGCCCACAAAATTCAAGTGCCATCCCTGCTAGGAAGCTGAATGGTACACATCAAAACCCTGGTTGTGGATAGAAGGCATTTTTGTCCAATGCAACTCAATCTAGGCTGTAAGAGATTTGAAATTTGGCTTCAGACACAGACTGTAGAATCCTAGGGAAGGTTATTAAAATAGGAGCTCCCTTGCCATCCATGTATTTAAAGCCTCTTATTCTAATGTCTTCAAACACACTATGAAAATGTTCTGCTATAGTCTTCATGTTCAATTACCATCATTTGCTCAGTTCCACACCTCTTGTGTGTGTAACTTTGATGTGAATTACCAGAATTATCCTGCATGTGCACACATCCTTGTTAAAATATGTGGGTCAGTGCTGCTGTCTTCTCTGCTAACAGCACTGACCTTCATCTATATCAACTGCCCTCTCTAGAAATTGAAATAATACCCATGGCCAGTTTTATTGTTGTGCCTAGAAAATACATTGCACATGGGGATGTATCCTGCCACAAAGAATTGACATTGAAGTTAACACATATGCAGTGTTTGAGGGTTTGCTTTGCTTTATATTTGCAAGGTGGTTTTATTTTTTACTTGTACATAAACTGATTGTTGGTATTTCCTCCAGAACAGAAAAGAAATTGAGAAGTATCCATTTTCCTGTTTGGTGGTGAAGGTACTTGACAAGATGAAACTCTCTCCTGTCATGTTAGTACAGTTGTCAAAAGCTAACCCCTCTAGGCACCTTAATGACTCCTTAATGAAAACAGACCTTGGAGAGCCTGGTGTCCTCCTTGGTCATACAGAAATATTGCAATGATACATCTGTTCACTGTGTGACTGTGTGTAGATACCCAGTAGTGGGACTCCATATGGTTAGCTATAGTTTGTCATGTTCTGATTCAGGCTAGAATGCAGGAACAAACACTATTATGGGTTAATTCCTAGTTGTCTTTAACAGGGAAAATCCTTCATTATTTGTCTATTAAAGTTGGAAAATCTACAAGGCTTATTTTCAACCTCTCTATCTTGATTCTTCAAAGCTCCCAGTACCCTTCTGGGGCAGCAGTATGTGTGCAGTCTTGAAGGACGAATATAGTTATTAGCTGTGGCTGTTTGGACATCACTGTGTCTAGTTACTTTGTATCACACACTCTGAGTAGATAGCAAAAGATGCAACTGTTGTGTGATGAGAAGAATTAAGATTTAGGTAGAATAGTACATAAGGGTCCTGTAATCTCTGTCTCTTTCAGTATCCTGCCATAATTTGTTGTACTCTCAGCATCAGCATTTTATCACAGGGATGTAAAGTAGGAATAGCTAGACCAGGCTTCTTGATGGAATCTAGTCCTTTGCAGCCACTGTATCATGTAATCCTGCTAAACAAAGCTCTCAAGTTCATCTTGCCACCTTTGACTTTTCTGCTTCTCTTTTGATCTTGAGTTCATGCAAGCTTCTTTTGCTAATTATGCATAACAACATATCTTCACATACAAACAAAAAGAATACACAAAACACAGCTTTTAGTGTGGGAATGGTCAATTTTGATAAGGCCTGTCTTCTACAAATTCAAGATAAAGGAGAAAAAGCTACTCTTGCTATGACTATTGAGATGTGAGGATGGGCCAGACTTTGATGGAGCTGAGGCTACTCTGCTTTTGCTGTGTTTTGGTCTCAGAGTTGCTATACAAAAGTGGTGAACATATTTGAAATAGAACCATTTTGTGGAAAATGTCGTATTATTTCTTTACTAATTATACTTAATGTTTTGGGGTGTTTTTTTTACACAGTGTGATACAATATTTAGTACTTCAGTTATTGCTATTGATCAACTGTCACGTGAATTCATTCTGAATTATGATTTCTTGGTAAAATCCAGATGAAAGTGCAATTTCTTTTCACTTACATTTAGATACATAACACACAGCACTAATTTATCCAGTTGCAGAACTGATACAATGAGAGTTCTTTTTGGTCCCTCACCAGTTTGCTGCAGAGTGCTGAACTGGGATGTGGAGACCCATTTCTTGTGAACTGTTTTCTTCCATTAGGTAAAACCTCAAAATGGTCTTGGATGAAGGGTTTTTCACCAGAAAATCCCAACTCAGCAATGATGGTTCCCATCAGTCTTTGATGGGAACACTGTTCATAGGGAAACTGTGTCTTTCACAATTTGAAGTGCAGTTAACATGAAACCCATGTCAAAATGTTTTGGGATAAGTCACAGGTTGTGACTTCTGGGAGTTGGAAGTGGAATTGTGTCAGATTTTTCTTCAACAGTTTTTCCTTAAGTGACTCTGCTGAATGGGAAGCAGGGCCAAACTGGCACTCGATTACTTCTGCACAGCCTGTTTTAGTGTTGTGTACAATTAGGTATATATGACATGTAAATGTTCAGTTGGAAGTGAGTCCATGATGGTACTGAGCACTTTTTTGGTTTGTTCTTTCTGGGTTCTGTGATCAGTGAAGTTAATGCAGCATCTTCTGCTTTAGGTCCTTAAGAATTCTGAGAGAGATACAAAAATATCATTCATATAGTGCTTTCCTCTAGGTTCTTTGGTACCCATGGTGTTAGTCACAAAGGCTGAGATTTTCAAAGTACACAAAAACCCCCAAAACAAAAGCAATCTGCAAATTTTCCAACACCACTGACCTTTCATGGAAACCAGGAACTGGGAAGTATTTCCATAGATTAAACGGTGGACTGTATTGTAGTCTGTAATACATACATTGTTGTTTTTTCTTTGGAGAATTGTTCTGATTTCAAGAAGTTGATGCTTTATCTAAATGATATCTAAATGCACATTCAAGGCTGCATGAGAAAATAGTGAACAGTGACATGTGTCTTTATTTTAACACTCAGCTGAGTTTTCTACCATGATAAAGATTACAATAAATGAAATATTGCTGCTAAGGCACAGCACAGTCAAAATGGAATGATTATTCAGAGGCCTGCTTTTCTAAAAATGTGCTATGATGGTAAAAGAATTTGTGAGAACTAAATATTTAAGCAGCATTTCACCCCACAAAGGTGGGAAAATTACAGTAATAGTTTCTTCGTCTTTCATTGCTATTCTTGCTAGACTGAAAAAGCAGGTCACTTAATGGTGTAGCATAATAGCAGACACCCCGTTTCCTCAGTAATAAAATGGGGATAATACTGCAAAGGACTGTGTTGTGGTGATTCATCTTTCTCAAGTTCTACAGAAATGGTAGGCATTATTAGCATCCCCTGTGATTACAGTGACAGGATGATATGGTAGTTTGCCTGAATTGGTATTAAGTGGTACTGAAAGTCTCTCAAAAGCCCTGTTCCTTCTGTATTTACAGACACCGGAGACTTAGAACAGTTTGGATAAACATCTGGATTGAACTGAACTCTCTTTTAAAGGTTACCTTAAATGACAGATGAAGGAGCCTTATATTGTGATAACCTTCTATCTGAAGGATCTCAAAGTACTACAGGAATCAATATGCAAACTATATATAGATTATAGCAGCTCTGCAAGTTAGGGCACTGTTTGGCAGAACACAGTGGAGCAAAACAACATGTGATAGAAATCAAAATGGAAAAACACAATGTTAAACTCAAAATACTGGGAGAATGTAGTCAGAGAGAAAGTAATTGTCAGCTGGGATCTGGCAGGAAATTGGGAGGTGCAGCTTCTTTTCCCACACAATGTACCATGTGAATTGGGGTCTGAACTGAAAGACTCAGAAATGCATTTATGGCTTGTGTGAAAAATTGCAACTCCAGGGACAAGCAATTTGCTGGGATGCAGGTTAAATAATGCTTCATACAAAAGAATCACAACTGCCTGCTTGTCAGCATAACATCACAAAACCCATGCATTTTAAGCTGTTACATCGTTGACAAAAAAGTGCTGCTTACCAGATTGTGTGGATCACTTACAGCAGCAATGTCTTTGGAAGGTGCTCCCTTCTTTAACCTTATTCAGCTTGATTGAGCTGAGATTGCACTACATGTTTGATATCACTTACATTAAAAAAAAATAAAAGTAGATGTTTTACAAATGTATTTAATCTCAGTGAAAAAAACCATGGAGAAATGTTGACTGTTTTTTAAGAAGGTCCTTCTTTTACTTTTGACCTTGTGTCCTTACCTCCTTTTGACTCTTTATGCTCTCTGCAGCAGAGAATTGATGCAGCTCATCTGAAGCAGCAAAAGCTGCTTCTCATCCTGCTTCGTTGCTCTGATAAAAATACTGGTAAGAGCAGTCTTAACCAGGCTATTGCTTCTAATTTTCTCATTGTCTGGCAAAACAATCAAGTTTGAGAAATTATGCTTTCTACTTTTCACCTACAGAAACCTATTAGTGCTCAACAATATGTCATAAGATTTGCTGTAAATCTTACTATCTAAAATAAATGTCCAGGGTTTAATATTTTATAAGTAGTGGAGCTGCTTGCAGAGATGAAAATGATGAAGGTTGGTGTTCATTTGCATGTTTTTTGTCTAATTATCATAGCCAGGTTGTTACCAGACCATTTCTCACTTAGTTCTCTCGTACACAGGGCACATGACTGACTAGTGATTTATATTGTGCTATGCTAAAATTCCTGCAAGTGGCAATTTAGAAATAGCAATTTAGAAGCTGATCAGCGAAAGCTGGTTGTGCTGAATCAGTCAAAATGTTGCACTGGTTCCCATTTAATGGATTTGCTGTAATTAATTATTTAAATGCCCAATGATTCTCTTTCCATCTTCAGAATAATCTGTTTTCAAGTAGTTCTAAATGAACATAAACACGTGTTTTCCTCCCTCCCTCTTCTAAATATTTCACTAAGTTTTCCTGTCACTATGATAATTAAAGAAATTGATAATATGTCTTTAGAGGAAGGCCAAAGAGCCCTAAAGAGTTCCTTTCAATCACTGCTTAGCATTTGCCAATAAATTAAGAAATGCTTCTTAAAGTCAGGAAAAGGTTTAATCTCCATAAACTAGCCACTGTGTGAGGGCTTATCATCTGGTGTAGGATCTTGTGCTTAGTCCTTCTTAAGGCCATGGCTCACTTTCAAAAGTTCGAAGTCCTGTGGATTTATCTGGAACTTGATTCCTAAAAACTTCACAAATCTAAGAATTTGCTAGTGAGCAAAAAGGCATAACCAGAAAAGCAGTTACTTAATTTAGGTAAGGAATGCTCAACAGTCTAAGTTTGTAAATAAGTTAAGGCAAAGGCAGAAACATCTCCAGAACTATAAAGACAATTCTTAAGACCTGTAGCACTCAAGGAAGTGAACCTGGGATAATATTCCTACAGCTAAGAACCTGACCCACATTTTTGTGTATGCCTCCTCCAGAGCAGAGATTAAGTGATGTTGTTTGATAGTATTCAACTCAGCAGGACTTGTCTGATGGTTTGAGGAGAACCTTCAGGTGTAACTGAAGGATTTCTTCTTGTTTCCTTGGTGTTAGGGTCAAGCATGAGTCTCAAAGGAAGCAGAATATTCTGCTTTTTCAGGAGATAACAAGTAGAAATAAGTTTGATTTCATAAGACTTAAAAAGAAGAACTCTAAGCATGCCTGCTGCTGATGGTAATGGCTCCTTCTCTGGTGGTTTGAAGACAACCAGAAGCCTTTGATATGAGAACCGTAATTGTTTATGAATCATCTTAAATTACATGAACAAAAAACAATTTGCAGACTCACAACTCGGAGTATGTCTTGTTGCTGCAACATAACCTCAAAACAATATTCTGTGTGTTAGTTTTCTCCAGGGCTATTGCAAACAAGAATAAGCTTCAGAGAACTCTATGCTTGAAGGGTGCAACACTGATCTAAAGAAGCATTTGCATTCAGCCAATAGAAAAAGGAGATAAGCACTGTCTCATGGGCCTTTATTCATAGTAG
>JAOEHX010044863.1:0-20404 GCA_025448015.1 Bolborhynchus lineola
CCTGATGAAGTTTAACCATGACAAGTGCAAGGTCCTACACCTGGGTCAGAGAAATCCCAGGCACAGCTACAGGTTGGACAAAGAGATTCAGAGCAGCCCTGTGGAGAAGGACTTGGGGGTGTTGGTTGATGAGAAAATGAACATGAGCCTGCAGCGTGCACTTGCAGTTGAGAAAGCCAACTGCATCCTGGGCTGCATCAAGATGAGCGTGACCAGCAGGTCGAGGGAGTTAATCCTGTAATAATGGCCTTTAGTTTTTATGTGAATACCAAAATCTTACATAGGTTCAAAGAGCAATTAAACATTATTTTCTAGAAGGCCAATGCATTGAAAACCACTATATGAGAATTTCACCTTGGCTACAAGATGTGTTCAGGCCGTTTGAAAACATATCCCAGGGAAATGCCACCACTCTCCTTCCACTTGAGGCTCCCCCAGACTCATGTCTCTGCCAGACTTGTTGCTTAATTTGATTAGGTCATCTTTATGCTCTCAGTGAAACTGTATTATTCAGTGCAGCCAGAAAAGTCCAGCAGCTTGTGTTAAAAAACCCAGTGCGTTTGTATGGACCATACTCAAGAAGTCTCAGCTATTAGTCCTACTAAAGACAAGAAGATTAAAAGCAGCTTGCTGTTCAGCTCTTTCTGGACTCACCACAAAGATGTTCTTACAAAATCATATTTCACCTCCACTTACAGATATTTATATCAGGTGGTAACTAGTTAATCAATAATTCAGTAATATCCATGAGCCAATAAACAGTTACTGAGTTCAGATGATAACTTATTTCTATTCCCTTCCCTTAACAGTCTTCTAGAGTTCTACAGTTACCGATAACTTACTACTAATTATAACAACTATGATTTTTATTAACTGGCAAACACTTTACAAATCAGATATTAAAGCAGCTGTAAAATAACTTGTGATTATTTTGTTACTCAATTTAAGATACTAACCTGTGACATTCTGTGCCTTTTCAAATGCCATCTGGAGGAGCAAGTAATTTCTCACTACATCTGGTCAGCCATTTTATAATTTTTTTCAATGCTTTATTTTTAACTATCTATAGCAGAGCAAAATATTTTATCTCATCACAGACTGCAATGTGCATGAACTGGGAATTTGCAATGCTGCACATAAGTGCACATAACAGCTATTACTGTAAGGTTGCCTGAAGCAAACCAAGTATGTCAAGCACTCACTGCTGGTGAGCTTTGTCTGATTTGATATGTCCACACAGTGCAGTGGGAACAATCACAGAGAACTTGGCTACTGTCTCATTCATTTCAGCTCACACCAGGACTAGGCATTTGACTGCCACTGCCAATTCATCTCTTTTCTTCCTGTCGTCAAGAAGCTTAGAGTACGTAAGAATAAAAGGCAAGGCCCATCTATTCCAACTCTTTGGTGATGTGTCCTTCAGTATTACATCAGAACATAACAACAACTCAACAATAGATAAAAGTGAATTAAACGACACACATCAGTTGGTTGTGTCAACATGCAGGGCACATATGACCCATGGGATACTTTGTCCTCAGGGCATATCTTTAGCCCAAAAGTCCCATGTCCCTACAGGCCTTGGCTCTTTGAAAGAACATTTCAGCCTAGAATTATAAAATTAATGAGGATAAAGACTGAAAGATCTCCAATACCCACACCTTTTCCCTTCATGATTGTTTGTGCCACTCTAAACCAAAGTGATCTGTGTTTATAAATAATAGTATTATTCAGAAGAACACGGAGAACCGAAAGTGCAGCTGCTACAGTCTCCTTTGAGTTTCCCCACTCATCTCAAATTCAACCTAATTTAGGCGTTTCTTTTGTCAGATGTTTAAAGATTTCTCTCTGTGATTTATCCTGTGCTGCTGGTCATAATTATAAGTAAAAAAATATCTCCTTGGCTTTCTGCGGCACAGCTAATCATGAAGAGAAAAGGTGTGATGATTAGAGGTTTTTAAGTCTTTCCATTCATTGGTTTTGTAATTCTAGGCTGAAATTTGGTGGGGTTTTTGTTGTTGTTATTGGCTTGGTTATTTTTTTTACAGCCTGATGAAGATGACCAAAGCTTACAGTGTGCAAAGCATCAAATCATCTTTCAGGGCAAAGGGTAGGAAAAGACAAGACCTACAAAGGGACTTGCATGGCTATATGAAAACCGCAAACTGTACCTAACAAATTCTAAACTGCACAGTCGTATATCAACTGCTGGACACATAGAATGGGTATGAAGTCTGCAAATACACATTCGCCCTCCAAAATTTTGCTTGTACCTAAAGATTTAATTCCAGGCAGACCTAACGTCACCAACACCTCAACGCCTCTTTTTCTAACCTACCAACCCTCCATCTCTAGTTCTTAAGGACCTTGACATTCAAAACTTTCTCCAAGCCTACCAAACCAGGCTTGCTAGAAATCAAAAGCCAAAACCTCCTGAAAGAGGACAACAGATTCCTACCTTCCCAAGGGCTGAAGAAAAAGGATCTTCCTCTGAAGGAGTCTGAGAAAGAATCAAACCAGAAGGACAGCTCCCAGAAGTTTGAACTATGGGACTGAATTAAACAGCTGCCACAGGCACATCTGTGCTGTTTGGAGACAGCTGTATTGGCAGCTCCTTTTTCTCCAAATGATAATTCACCTATTCTAAATTAAAGGTGATTCAGTACCACATTATTTTCAGTTACAAAATTATAATTTTTATGACTAAAGTGCACACTATTTCATTAACAAGCTTCATCTTTGACATTAAGAAGTCATTTTCCACACAAACCCACAAATTTTAAACAAGATTTGCCTTATACAGGACATAAAAGGAGACATGTTTCCTCTTTATGTCAAGAATCCTGTGAAAATGTGTTCATAAAGATGCAATAAATACATGGTAAACACTATAAGTATGTTACTTGAGAAGTAGGTATGACATACATGAATAGAGACCATTATTTCAAGCAACCTATGTCAAGCCAGTTTAATGGTTAAAAGTGCATTAACCATTTAGTCATCCCTAATAAATTGCATAGAAAAGAAGCAAAACATAAAGCATTGCTGAATTTTGATCAGAACAGATTTGAGCTATTTAACACTTCACTTACAGAAAAAACAAATTGGCCTTGAACTCCCTTTGATAAGCAAATAACCATCATGGCTTGGCGTTTAGGACACTTTACCAGGTCTTTCATTGACATCACTACTCCAAAATAAAAGCAGCCAGTGTATGTGTATTCATAACAAACCAGCTCCAACCACAGGAGCTGGTCAGGTATCAGCAGATACCTCCTCTGGGAGCTCATTACCAGCAACAAGTCACCATCCACAGTCTCCAAAGCCAAATATTTAAGCTTCACACAGGAATTAAAGCATAATAAAAACAGGAAGAGCAAAAAAGAAGCTCCAAAACATGCCTTCCTTACCTAGATACTGCTGCTTTTCCAGCAAAAAAGCACTTTTCCTGTGATCCACACACAACTTCCATACAGAGAAGAAATGACTACATCCCCCAGTGCTGGGCAACAGTAGGGCTCACAGATGCCTTCATTACTCCCAATTAGCTTTGCCTGACCTTCCACTAATTGGAGATACCTGGAAGGTTCCTGTCCTGGGCATGTGCGGAGCCCCAGGGGAAGAAGTGCTGCTCTGCTCTAGTCTGCTCTAGTTTGCTCTACCACCCCACAACTTGGCTGCTTTAGAAGTTAAACTCATTTTTCTTTACTCTGAGCAGTCCCACCTAGTTTCAGAGGACATGCATGGCAATTCTGTTATAAATACTGCTCAGATTGTCTGTTGTAAGTTCATGACAAGGCCTGGTTGTGCTCTGTAAAGCTGGACACAACATAGGCCTGAGCTCCCTTCCTTTGTGCCTCCTCCATCACCCTCTGTACATTTAATAAAGTTGCACATTTTGGAGATCCACCTCCTCTCAGCACCTCAGCAAAACCTCACTTACCTGCTTCCTTGGGCTCACCCTTGGGACACCCTTTCCTGGCTTGGATGCAGACCACACACATGATTGTCACCCGGGGTCCAAAACCCCACTGTGAAAGCCACAGCCTGCTAGCTACCACCCAAGAGACACCACATAAACTCTTGAGCAACATCTTGAGCACCAGGAGGAAGCACAGCTCAAGCAGTCAACCAACAGATGCGGAGAATGACTGTGGTCCAGCTGCTGCTTTTGCCTAAACCCAGACAGAGTGCAGGGAAGCTCTGTGGGATACTCCTGCTGCCCCCAGTAACAGACTAACATACCAGGTATCTAAGCAACAGCAGAGACACAGAAAAAGTCTTCAGAGATGAAAGTCTTAAAGATCAAATTGAGGAGATTTTTAGGTTTTGTGAATTTTGGAACAGTGGAGAAATTCAAAGACTAAACAGAAATGTGAAAATAATCCCCTAAATAAGTAAACGTGGCTGCAGCTTGGT
This sequence comes from Bolborhynchus lineola, assembly GCA_025448015.1. Taxonomy (NCBI): domain Eukaryota; kingdom Metazoa; phylum Chordata; class Aves; order Psittaciformes; family Psittacidae; genus Bolborhynchus; species Bolborhynchus lineola. Next base: position 4,420 of record JAOEHX010044863.1, read on the forward strand.
TAGCTGGCCCACAATTATGGATGCTGCATGGGAAGACTGTGATGGTCAAAACCTCTATCCCAAACAAATATGTGTTTTGACCAACTACAGCACCCCCTTGAAGGCTACTATAACAATAATTGCCATGTCCCCTTTTTGCATTCAAATCTCCAGCAACAGGGAACAAATAGTGTGCTGCCTGAAGCAGAGTCAGAGCTAATTCTACAAAACTGTACAGGAATCAAAAAGCCATTTACCTGTGCTCTGCTTTTTTCTATCACAGTTAAATTGAAAGTCAAACATTCACTAACTGTCCTTTCTTAGCCATGGAAAACAATAAAGCTATTGATTTTCAGCACTTTTTTTGTGTGCTGACTTCTTGCTCCCATTAAAAAGCCTCCAGAAAAGCAATAGGTTTCCCACTGAGTTTGTATCCATCGTGAGTTTGCATGGAATCATTAATGAAGAGCAATGAAAGACCAATAAATAAGGTGTGACAGGACTTGCAAAATGTCAGCTCAGGTCTTTGGTTCATTCTGTCTTCTCCCAGAAGATGGAGCCAAATGACCAACTGTCTGTGGACAGACAAGATGCACATAGGCACTACTGAAAAAATCCCTTTTCAATGAAGGTAAATTTAGTGTTATTCAACCACCTCCATGATGAAGGTTGGCTAAGAAGACAGTCAGGGTTCTTGCAGCTTTTTTTTGCATGCCATTTGCATGTCACAGTTGTTTCACAGCTGTTAGATTCACTGATCCCAGCCTGGGCCCTTATGGCTGGATCAACACTAATGGATTCTGGCTTTTCCTGCTATCCCATTCATCTCATTGTAATGACACTGAGCCAGGCTTTCTGTCATGTGGGAGCAACTCCTCTCATCTCCAGCCAAACATTTTTTTACATCACGCCAAGTTCTTCAGGAGAGGTGAGGATTGCCTGACCAACTGCCTGAGTGGAGGAAGAACATCTAAGGCTTGGTGACTAGCCAATATAATGGCAGATAAAATTCAATGCAGACTGCAAAGTGACTCATGTGGGGAAGAAAACAATCCTAATTTGACATACAAGCATTGATTTTTCAGCAGGCTTCATTTTCCGTTCAAGTTGTACAGCATGAAGAAAGGCTCCAGCTACAAGGCAGGACAGGACATGGTAGGCAAATTTTATACCTAGAAATTCAGCAGAGCTGCTACAGTTAGGCCAGTTGGAGGCCACTAAAAAGACTGGTACAAAAGTCTGGGCTTAGAGTCAACTGTAGACACCTCTGTTGTCCTTACAAATAATCTATAATACACATGCATTCCTCTAACAAGAAAATAAATCTACCATCTGACAATTATGATAGAAGTAAAACTTATAACTTACTATAATTGCAGCTAAGGCCACTTAATTCTTGAATGCACATTTCAATGGAAGAGTAGCAAATCTCGCTTTTGATTCTTCCCACACAGACCCCCACCTTTTACTCCAAAATGGACACTTTTCTCCCATTACTTTCAACAACTGAAAGCCTGTAAAACCATTTCAGTTGTCACACACTGTTTTCAAAATATTTTTCTCCCCTGCTTTTAAAACATAAGTGGAAATTTTAACATGCTATTTATTTTTTCCTTCAAGGAATCAGATGACCATTGAAAATCAGTTTTTGTGGCAGAACAAGCTCGCTTATGTAAGACAGCAAAATTTATTTCAAATAACCTAGAATCATAGTTCATTGTTTATGGGATTGAAATCTTCCTTGTTTCCCTAAAAATAAACCTATGGTTTTGTTTCAGTATCATATTCCATATATCTCCAGAGATTTCAGAGCTTCTGCTTTAAACCATATCATACTGTAGGTGAGGTGGGAATTTCTTTTCTAGAAAAAGTCATTATTTTATCTTTGTGACAAAATATTCAGAGTTTGTCACAAATTATACAGATGTTTCTTATTACAGTAGATTTAGAATTGAGCCTGAAGTGTATGCAGGAGATATGCTCACACGCTGTATTTTCTAAGAAAGGGGTGCAAAGGGATTAAAATTTGATGGTTAACATAAATGTTGAAAGGATATTGTAATTATCACATGGAGGTTTTGGATTCATATAGAGGGGAAAACTAACAAGTGAGCACAGTGAGTGAAAGCCCAGCTATATCAGTTCTGATTTTCATTTGACTTGGATCCTTAGGCACCATCTGAAGAACAGAACAGTCTAAATAAGTCATTTGTGTTGGTTAGCCTTGATTAAACTGCATATCCCACTTTGGATTTTTGCTATACAGAAAGCAGGGAGTTCATCAAACAAAGAAAAGCTCTGTTTTCTTTAAAGATGAGTGAAGAGTCAGCTCAGTTTGGGAACATGAATTTAGCTTAGCCTTGAGTAGGTGTACTGATATTGATGAACCCAGACCAAACATGGAGATGACCCTTTTTTGTCCAAGGAGCTTTTTAAAACAAAAATTAACAAACCATAAAAAACATGTGGGGAGTGACACTTAGGGCAAAGGAAACTGAGCAGAGGAAAAGAATGCCTGTCAGCCCCTTTCAGCTGCTGTACATCAGAAAAGATGTGGAAGTACATAATCCTGTAGGAAATAATTGTAACTGAGCTCATGGACTACATAAAGAAACAGATCCATTGTGTAGGAGTTTGCAGGTGTGCTGTGTGAGTAGGTTTAGTTTTCACATTGCATTCTTCTTGGGCAGGTGGGATTTTTAGGAAGCCTAAATAACAGGTATGATGCAAATACAGCTGTGGAAATTCCAGGCATAACAGAATACAAGCCAGGAAACAACAGAGGAATTCAAAACATAAAGTCTGATTTGCTCTAGAGGCATTACCATGTTGATGGATTGAAAGAAAGAGAAATTAATTTGCTCAGTCCTTCATAGTCTCAAATCCCACAGCTGGGAATGTGTTTTCAGAAATGCAGTCCTCACCCCCTTTTAGAAACTTAAAGATGGAGGATGTCTTTCAAACAAGATTATCACCTGCATGACATTTGTTTGCCAAAACAAGAACTAAGCTCTTAAAACCTCTCTGAGAATTCTTTGAGAGAATACAGACCAAAGACTTCAACTTGTATTGGAAGAAAAGTATAAGTTGTAAGGAATACCCAAACCCTCACAATTTAGCTTTAAAGTGACTGATCACACAACTTGAGCATCATTACTCCGATAGTTATTTAACCATAGAGTTAAATGTCTGTATCTGATTTCCACTCCAGATTTCAATTTCTAACTACTAGATTTTGTTATTTCCTAGGGTCAAGCTCAAAACTGTCAGTTATCAATGTTTTTGTATCCCTTAGAGGTAATTATATCCTATGAGGAAGTTGCTCATTTATCTTTGCTTTGATGAGACAAATACAGACAGTTTCTGGAGTCTCCCTGTATAATGTGTATTTTTCCAGCTCATTTAACTGTGGGTGTTTTCTTCAAACATTCTCCAACCTCACAATACTTTGGAAGTATGAAGTCTAGAATAGGACTCTGTATTATAGAGGTGCTCCAGACAAGTCCATGTGTGGGGCTGGTGCTGTCTTAAATATATAGAGGTACTGTCATAAAGACAAGGAGACTATTCACAAAAACCATCAAATGTACTTTTATCCAGAAGAGCGATTTAGCTCCATTGGCAGAATATGGCATGATCATCTGCGACAGAACTGGGTGAACAGTCTGATTTTAGGTACAGTTGCCTTAAAGTAAAATCATTGTGTCTGGCAGGATTTCAGTTCAATTCTTTCAAATTATCAGAGGGAGATTTTGAAGGAGAAATGCTTGAGATTCAGGATAAAAAATCCAACAGCTTCAGGTCAGTAGCAAGAGCACAATGCCCCTCCACAGTCTCACCTTTACAATTTCAGGCGCCATGCACCTTTCTCCTTAAGAAAAGAGGGAGGTAGTAAAGGCACATTAAACATGTTCCTGATAAATAACAGTCCCTTTGAATGGAAACAATGCCTTATAAATTCCTAAAAAAAGAAGCCTTACATAGTACATGTTATCTGACAACTAAAATCTGCCCATGGCTGGTGCTGCTGCTATCCAGTGGTGTATGGAGAAAGTAAGGCCTAAAGAGAACTTTGCAAAGATGATATTCAGCATAAGCATGCTTTGACATGAGATTCCCATCTGGATCATCCACAATATGTCAGAAGTTACAGAAGGATCAGGAACTGTGTAAAGCACATGACCTGCCACTCCCTGATTCTATTTTGCAAATCAGACCATCTAGGTATAGACTAGGAAGGAATTTCAGCTTCAGTTCTTATCTAAAGCACTTGATACACTTTTTAACAGCAAGATAAAAATGCCTTGCACAAAGTGATTATTTTCTGTCAGATCTGGGAATTAGTGATAAATTCTAATGCACACCGTAAATAACTGCTTCCATTTAATGATGCTGAGCATGTTAGGCTATGTCACTCATCCCTTAGAAATGAAGAGGAGATGTGATTTGAAATGACAAGCTGCGGGTGTCTAATCAATAATCGCATCATGTGTCAAGCAAACCAAATTTGATTATCACATAGCAGCTACAATCCTCCTCAGTGAAGTTGCAACTCAGTTACAATTCAAACTCCCAGTCTCAAATCCAGCAGGTGAAACTGGTGGGAGATTTTTTAGCTTCCAATTGTGGAAGTAGCTAGACAGCTTGTGAGACTGCAGTCCCATAACTGCTGCAAACCACAGGACATTCTACCCTCTGGTGGAAAAAAGGCAAAAATGCTAGCGTTTTCATCTCTAAAAAAACCCTAGCTTCCCACCATTTCTTGAGACATCACTTCTTCTCCAGGCCCCTCACTGGTTTCTTGCATCTCTAAGCCCCTCAAAATATTAGTTCCAGAGCTTGACTAGATTCTCCACTTGTCCTGTAAAAACATTAGGATTGTTCAACCCTTCTAGTTTAGCTCTTCTTAGCTCTATATAGCATAGTCCATCTCATAGACTGCTCCATTTCATTGATCTACACACAAAGGCTCATATTCTGCCTTGCTCTTCAACCTTGTAATATAACTAAGGAATCTGGACAGGAGTAAGCTGTACATCAAAGGATACTGTGAGATCCAACAGTATATTTCTACTAAGGGTCTGCAAGACTTCATGACATCAGTCAAGACACTCATTTTTTTCCCCAGTATGCTCTCCACATTCACAAAAATATCAGTTCAAAGCTGTGTTCTGCTTACTCAATATCTACATCTATGATAATGACACTGGATGCATTTGGTAAGTGTACAGGTAGCAGCTGTGTCATCACCACTGTGAAGGTGGTGATACATACACAACTACAGCTACATGGATGTGCTGGAGTTAGTCCAGACAAGGGCCACAAAGGTGATCCAAGGGCTGGAGCACTTCTATGAAGACAGGCTGAGAGAGTTTGGGTTGTTCAGCCCAGAGAAGGCTCCAGGGAGACATTAGAGCATCCTTCCACTAGCTGTAAGGGACCTACAAGAAATCTGGAGAGGCACTTTTTTACAAGGGAAACTAGTAACAGAGCATGGGTAATTTGGGCTTTAAACTGGAACAAGGTAGATATATATTAGATATTGGGAAGAAGTTCTTCACTGAGAGGGTGGTGAGGCACTGGCACAAGTTGCCAAGAAAAGCTATGGCTACCACATCTCTGCAAGTTCTCAAGAGCAGGCTGGATGTGGCTTAGAGCAACCTGGTCTAGTGGAAGATGTTCCTGCCCATGACAGGGGTGGCATCATCAGCAGAGTGGCAGACTTAGTGATCTGCTATCCCATACTCATTGGCCTCAACAAGGACTACAAGGTGACAAAAACCATGTCCAACCCCAGGCAGCGCCACTGTCGTGAAACACCAAGTTTGTGCAAGACATGACCAGGGAAGTCTGTGGCTTTCCACTGTATGAGAGATGTGCTGTTGTTGAAAGTTTCCAAAGATCTTTAAGGTCCCTTCTAATCCAAGCCATTCTATGATGATTTGATGATGATTATGATTCCATCTGAGTCAGTATAAAAACAGATTTTGCTGCAAGCTACCATTTGTGGTGTATCTATATCAAACATAATGATACAAGTTGCACTAAACAGTGTGTCTATACCTATCTCTAGGCCAGTTTCAATAGACACATGGTCTTTCTGGAAGTGATAACAGAATTGGTTTTCTCCTTTTCTGAAGTGGCAGCACAGTGAGAGGTTTGTGAAGATGAAGAGACAAAATGGACTCATTTAGATTTCAGAAATGCCACCTGGAAGTGTTTCCAGTCTGATTAACAGCAGTACTGCATACAACCCTGAGATTAAGTTTTCTTATGCCTTATGTAAAGCATTGAAAAAGTTCTAACATTTATTTACTAAGTTAATATTCTAAATAAAACTGAAAGTTTTATTCCAAGATAAGGAATTATTGAGTCAGAATGAAGATTTTAAAGAGGTGATGACTCACTGTACTTCAGGATGTAATAAATCAATGCCTTTTCAGTCATAGGTAATGAAAGAAATGCTCCGAGATCTATTTTTGTAAAAAACAGCTTACAGACAATTCTGTAAAGCATTTGCCTTGGATCACCATATTGTGGAGCTGAAAGGCAGATTTCCCATGTTAACCACACACAGGGCAAGGATTTTAGAGAGTTCCAGTCCCAGTTAGGTACAATAGCCAAGTTCTAAAGCATCCAACAGACAGTAGTTTCCCTGTCACCTTTGCAAAAACCACACTGCTGCCACCATTACTGCTGCATACAGCTGAAATGGGAACCTCGGCTTGTTGCAGAAAGTCGTTGGTCAAACCAAAACATTCAAAGCAGTAACTGGAAACATCGGTGTTAGCGCTGTTCCCAGGCTGAAAGTCAACAACACAGCGTTGCACCAGCTACCAAGAAGGAGAAAAATGACTGCTACTGCTGAACTCGAGACGGACACAGCCATGCTCCCCTTCTTCAGAGCCTTCACACACAAATTCTAGAGTAGAAGGTCTCTCGTCTTCACTTGCTGAGCTCTCTCATGGTTTCAGCATAGTCAACAGACTGGGGCAGTTTTTAGAAGCAACAGATAAGTGACAGGGCCATAGATAAAATTTCCCTGTGACTTGCAGTGCATTTTCTTCCTGGTGCCATTTGTTTTTTAAAGTTGTCCTACCACTCAGCAAATATCTCAGGAGCTTTTTTCCTTCACCCAAATGGCCATTTTTTCTTATTAGTTTCTGAAGTAAAGCCTGAGATTATTTCAGCTCCTGAAGGAAACAGATATCCTCAGAAAAGCAGGCAGATCACTAGTTTTCTGACTGTGGGAGGGGAGGCTGCTTTTATAATGGGAGGTACACAGAAGGGGCAGGATGTGTTTGCTACTTAATTCTACAGCTTACCTCATAATCCCAGTTGAATTCTGAGCATGTCTCCTTTATCCCTTGTCTTCTTTCTGCTCCCTAACAACCTGGTTATAACAATCATAGTTAAAACCTAGAAGACCTGAGCAGGATTACAATGTTGTGATTCCAATTTGGTGACATTGGCCAGAACAGAGTTTGGTATGAGGTAGGTAAGAGCTTAAGGAGCTAAACCTGTGTTGTGCACAACTCAAAGAGCATCTGCAATGCTTAAAAAGACACAGACTCTGACTTAAAAAAGCCTATGTACATTGCACATCCCAAACAGCAGCATTCAGGACATCGTACTGTCTTCCTCTGCTACGTATAGAAAAGTAGGCAAGACCAGACTGCTGTGAAGCAGACAAGTTTTCTTACTGACATCAGTAGGAACCCAACCTTTAAGCATATTATTGCTTCTCTATTCTTTCTTCTGTAGCAACTGCAAGTACCAATAGCATTTTAATTTGAATTGGAATACTTATAACTTTGTCTTTTCAGGGAGAGCTAATAACACCTACTTCTAAGCTATGGAGCCCTATGATGGGCATGTTTATTAATTGAAATTTCTCTTAATGTTCCTAGAAATGTTACCTGATTAAAGTTTTCCTCAGAGTCAGGATGAGTTTTCTGAGGAATAAAAAGGAACAAAACCTGCATTTTCCTCATGCCACATTCTAGTACCTAGCAAAGAGCCTTCCAGCTTGCAGTATCTGAGCAAGCCCATTGAGACTAATAGGATTATTTCAAGCTGGTAAGTCTTAAGTATTTTGCTGAACCTTAAATGAGATGTGAAATGATTGAAAAGTCTCCAGAGTATTTTGATTTTGAATTCCATTTTGATCAGGTGGAATTTAAGGTGCAGTCAGACTCAGAACACAAAGTCCAGCCTGTATGGCAGGGTCAGTGAGGGAGGCATGTCACTCTCAGAGGAAGGTGCACTAGAAAGAACATGTATTTCAGCATGTGGGGTCACATGCCCTGTAAGGGGATAGCTCTTTTTTTGAACCATGCAAAGTGCCTTCTAGAGTAAAGATAGCTCAGATGATTCTCCCATGCCATGCGAGTGCCTTCTAGAGTAAAGATAGCTCAGATGATTCTCCCAGCCAGTAAGAGCTTTTTCACACCAGCCTCCCCAACTCCCATTCCATTCTCCTTATGTTGTTTTTTTCCACTCTTCCCTTGCAAGGCACCTTTCCAGTTAAACTGTGCAAAACCACTGGAGAAACTCTCCAGAACAACTAAAATTGCAGATTTATAACATGCTTACCTCATACCAGCAAATAATAAAGAGCTGCTGCTCTTAAATAAAAGGAAGCCTTGAGCAACACAAGCACTAACGCTCAGGCCCTGCAGTGCTACTCCCGGAGCTCTGATCCTGCCAACACTTTCCTGCAATGCCTCAGCAAAATCAGATGTGCCTGTGAAGTCTCCGGTGAATGTCCTGGGGCTAAAGAAGTTTTGTTGGTGATTCATTAGCACATTTCTCTCAAATCAAGCAAAGTGCACAAGAAGTACTGTCCTTCAGACTGAGGTTCTCTGTAGCCCCAGTGATTAGTATAAGGTCTGATATCACTTCCCATCCTGGTTTTCCAGGAAAAAAAAAAAAAAAACAAAACATATTGTGAACTTCTCATTGTATCTTTAGCATTTTTTCTATGCTTAGTTCTGCCAAGAAAGTGTTGGCAGCCTAAATATCCAGCAGAACAATTAGCTAACTGTGGATATCCTTCTTAATTTAAAAATTCTATCCTTTTTAATGTAAATTCTAGTGCTTCCAAGTGGGAACTAAAGTATCTTCTCAGACATTTTCTTAGAGAGCAATGTGGGTATAAGAGTTATACACATTTTTTTCGATACACTTAGGAAGCATATTACCTGATTCATTTAGCTTTGCCTTATCAACTTAGATAGGTTCTCATGTATCAAGTGTTATCAGTATTTGAATACTGAAATTTCAAACTGTATACATTATTAATGCTTCTAGAAGTAGATCTAGCATTTCATAAAACAGAAGGAATAAGATTTGAAGATGTTGGCACACTTGCTTTTAACAGTAATGGAAAACTGCATCAAAGAATCTAAAGCAGGTTAATACTTCACCAAGTAAGAGAAGCAGCAAGCTAAGATACACAGAATATGTCACTAGCCCAAACCAAACTTCAACAATCAAACATTTTGTAGCAAATGTTTGGTAGACATTTTGTAGAAAATGTTTGGGTGTTGTTTTGTAGTTACAGATAAACAAAATATACAGTACTCAGAAGCATAAATAAAAACTCCTCACCAAGACATTCAGTTGGGTTACTCTGGCTAAATCCCACATCCACAAAGCTTAACTTATGACTGGTGGAATTTCTGTCCTGTGGAAGTGAAAATTTCTCAGGAGCAGGCATCAGGCTTGCCATTGTATCAATGGAAAGAGAAGCTGGTGCCCCCTGCTAGCACCTTATGAATTTCTTAAGAGAAACTGGAATGAATAATTTCTCTTGGAGTCCATGGAAAGTGCATCTCCTCTATGATAACCTTTCTAATGACAGGCAACCCAGTATTGTAACTCCACTTAGCAATATCACCAACTGTACTTTGCTTTTCTACACAAAGATCTGTACCTCCCCTAAAAGATGCAACCTTCTACCTCCATATTAAGTATTCCCAAATTTATTCTAGGATATCCAAGAAGTCCTGGTGACTTATTTTGAGAAATAAAAGGTTGTACTCCATAGCTGGTTTCAGTGCAGTCAGAGTACAGTACATTTGATCCTATAATCTACACTTTAACTGGTAAGAAATGTTAAAACCACAGGCCAACCCTCCTGTGAGTGAATTCCATTAATAGCTTTCAGCAGTGCTACATAGTATTGGAATAATTTAGTGTTTGTGCAAGTTGCATGGAAAACCCCCCCACAACCCAAACAAGCTGTCCAGTGAGCAGTGAAACCAGTGAAGACGGGAATCCTGGACCTATAGGATGGAAGTCCTATGATACTAGATTTACACCTTCCCCAGACCTCTTTTACTCTTGGACAGCCTCGCCTGGAAGAAGCTGTTGTACACTGTGGTTAATCTAGAGCAAAACTCATGCAGATTATACTGTCCAGTGCAAGGAACCCAGACCCTGAGCTAGCTATTCCCTAACAACTTCTCAGGGCTATGTTTGGTGCCCTACCCTCAGCAAGGGCACTAATCTGCACAGCTCACCTCTTCCAGCCACCAGTTCTTATGAATCACATAGGAGCGCAATGACTTTAAATATCAGCTTTTCCAACTGGGTTAGGAGATTTTAAAATTATTGAAGAAAATGCCTAACCATGTAATTACCTGCATTTCTCCCCTGGAAAAGTTCCCCTGGAAGCTTTAAAAAAAATCAGGACTAAAGAACAACCATTATCTCCTGCAAAACAACCTATCTGCCCTTTACCATCTATTAATAGATACACAAATGTACAAGCACGCACACATTAAGTTTGAGTGGAATTTTTATTCTTCAGTAATACCTTTTCATTGATGTTATAATATGAAACCTTCAATTCGTTTATGACTTAGAACACAGAAACTTTGAAAGTGAAAAACTATTTGCCTTTCTAGAACAGCAAAATATATTTGAAGTGAGAAACAGGAAAAATAAATCACGCACCTAGCAAATGATAACTGTCAGTTTTCTCTTATGGAAAAGAAAAAACTGTCTGAACAGAGACAGTCAAACAAGAAGATTGATTGATTACAGGATTGCTTTTTATTTTTTTTTTTAATTGGATTTAAGTTTGGGGGAAGAAAGTCCTGAGAGAGAGGGATGGGATAAAACTCAAGACATTAAAACAGAAACAGAAAAAGAAAGGTAGGTGCATTAGCAGAGCAAATAAGATATGGAATAATTAAGTGGGAGAAAAATTAAAGAGGGACAGCAAGCCTCTGTTACAGATCCAGTCTTGGACAACACTTGGAAGGATTAGAAAAGAGCTTAAGGACACCAGAGGAGATGGTCCTCTGCCGCTAATTCTTTGTCAGGACTGCACACAGGTGTATCCCCATATTGCCTTTGACCTCCTCAAAGACTCTAAAAAGCCTCCAAAGGAGTATCTTTCACTAGCACAGGAATGGATGATCCGTACAATAGGTTACCTTCACTATCTCCAACCAGTTCCTTCAGTATTTTTTGCCCCTTCACTTTCCATGTGACATTTACTTTCCCTAAGTAAAAATCTGTCATGAAGCATTGCTGCTTCAGGACACGCAACTGCTCTGTTCAGGTTCCCAACAGTGCAAAGGTCTAAGCCATGAAGAAGGAGCAAGAATTTTGTTGCCAGCAACTCAAAATAAGTGTCAAGACCTACAGGGTAAAATTTTCCAAAGCACCTACCTGTTTTAGGAGCTTAAGATCCATTTGTAGAAATCATTGAGGAGTGCAAATTCTACTGGAAAATCTTATTTGACTTCAGAATGTCTTTAAAAATTATTCTTTAATTACAGGCATCATTTGATATATTGGCTGTAGGCTAGCACGGAAGTATGAGTGGGTATATAGAAAAATTTTCAATAGCATCTCACCCATTTTTGTACTTCCATATATCCCTTCAGCCACTTATGTACAACCTTTATTTATAATTTTTTTCCTCCAGACTCCTCACTGGAAGAGGTGGGTCTGAAAATTATATCCCCTTTATCCTTGGAGTCAAACAGGATTTATCTGTACAGCTAACTTACTTAGGTTTGATTTAATTTGGGGGGGCCAATTTTCATTGAAAGCAGAGGTTTAAGAAAGCCAAATAGAGTAGTCTGATATGCCCATATATGACAGCTGGCTCCTGGTAAAACAATACATCAGGTCCTTGCTTGTACTCATTTACAAATATTGAAGAGACAGTGATGAGTTTCCAAAACACAGCATGTGGCTTTAAAGCCATGAAATCTACTCTCCTGCTGTATACTCAGAGTGCTTCAGGCATGCAGGTATGTCAATTATTTTCCCTGAGCAGCTTATGAAAGAAACTGCAATCCCTGAAATGCTCTGACACTGTCTGTATCTACATGGTTCTTGCTACAGAGGGGACAGGCATGAATGTGTTATATATTACCTGCCTACACACTAGTTTATTTATAGCATAATTGGCAGAGTACAGCTATTGCATGAATAAAAATGAAGCTTATTCAAATCAGTTTCTTCCCCCAAACACAAAGATCTTTTTACAGCCATTGAGGTATATGCAACACAATAGATTTAGTCATCTGGAATGATTCACTTGAGTTTGCAGGCAATGGGTTCCATCTGGGCATTGAGATGATAACATGGAAGATATTCTGGATGGCATATGTTAGGCCAAGGGCAGAGATCTGTGTCCTATACTAAGCACCTGAGAATAAAAAGGCTAGATGAATATCCAATGCCTACCGTACCCACCTGGGAACTATGAAACATTTAAAACCTTGCTTACTCTAATGTACCCCCTTCACCTCTCCATGAAAGTTGATCTAAAGAGTTAAAAAAAATCCCAGCATTTTAACAAAGGTCTATCAATACCTGCCTTAGTTTAAAAATTGTTTACCTTGCAATCTAAGGGCAACCTTCCCATGTATGTGTATTACAATTAATGGTAGGAGTGGACAGATAGCTGGACACAGCTGCAGGCTTCCCATGCTCTGCCAAAGCAGACAAGTTACAGAAGGGCAGCAGCTAGACCCCTAACAACTTTTTTCAATAAACATAAACCACACTATCCATGGCCTGTGATTCTCATGTAGTTTATAGAAAGGATTTAGCTCATGTTTAAGTCTACATCTTTAATATCCCAAAGGCAAAGGGGTTGGTCACAGTCATGAGTTTAATAAACAATGGAGGAAAACCAAAATGTGATGCCAAGATTTTGCATAATGTTCATGAAAGTACTCAGTTCTAGTGAATTTTCCTTCTCTTGCTAGAGCTGATAAACAATGCACCAACAAAATGAGCAAATCTCCTTCCCTATCCAGTCTGGCATGTGCATACAGCTGCAGAGACAGATAGTGAGAAGGTTTAGACACAGCTGGCAGAAATGTTAGGTCTGTCAGCTCTGCATCTCCATTGCCTCATATACAAATAGCATTAGCTCCTAGCTGAGCCAGTCCTTCAGGAGTGCAATATTTGGACACAGAGAGATTGGATAAATCTAAACCTGGACACAGCTGGAGAAATTACAAAGAAACAGGACATAAGCAGGAGCCTGAACAACTTTTAAAGGCTTGCTTTCACTATGTGTCATTAGCTATCATGTTTATCTCTTCTTTCACATGTGCCTGATCTAAAGATCACTAGAAGCTGCTTTCTGAGCTCATCAAAAAAATGAGCACTTCTCCTATGCACACAGGACTGAGACACCACACCCACCCTCAAAGAGATGCAAGATAATCTGTTCATTAAGTATCTAAGATCAGTATAAAAAGAGAAACTTGTATGATGCTTCTTTCTTCACAGCTGCTGGAACCAGGACCTTCCTACAGCAAATGTCCCCAGACCCAAGCCAGGAAAATCTTTTGGGAAGAATTGAGTAGTCCTCTATTTCCCTTGTGTTTGAAAACAGGGTATGTAACCTTCAGCAATCTGTTTGGGCTCAAAACACCTTAAGTATGTAACAAAACAAGCTGAACCTTTTTCTTTTGGTTTGCTTGCTGTGGCTTCTTGCTCAATACAGGAGCAAAAGGAAAGCAACAGTCCTAGAGGCAAGTACTCCAGGGACTGCTGTTCTCTCAGAAGGACCTCTTTGCCCACATGACCAGAGCACACGTGTTACCTAAGGAAGGTGGCACTAATTCTTCATGCACTTGCTGTTTTTAGGAGAGAGACTTGCTGTAAACCCAAGCATCTTCTTGGCATTTTGCTAACACCTATGAAATTCCCTGAAGACGTTGGCTAGAAGGATCATGAACTTCAACATGCTGAAGCAAAACTAACAGTTCACTTCAGAGCATTTTTAAACTAAGAATTAAGAGCTGATAAAATAAGCTATCCCCAAATCTAAATCTTTAAAAACTAGAAAAGAGGAAAAGAAATAGGGAAGTATACTTACACAGACCTTCCATCTGGATGGTCACAGAGTGAGATGGAGGAGAGTACAGACACTTTGACAATGAACTGTTTTGCATTCAGCCTCAAACTAGGAATACTTAATTTCCTGACATGTCGGATAAAGCTACAAACAAAAGATAAACATGATTTAATAAGAAAATAGTTTTTTTCAATATGAGATTTCTTGTAGTCTCAGACCCTGACATCTTCTATGCAAAGAAAAGTCACAGCAAATACAATTGGACACACATGCTTGCACACATGTTGACACCTAGCACAGAACATGGGATGCTTGGAGGTCTTGACTTCAGGGATGATTCTTGCCCACTTTAGTACAAGCCAATCAATCTGAGGATGATCAGGGGACTGGAGCACCTCCCGTATGAAGACAGACTGAGAAAGCTGGGGCTGTTCAGCCTGGAGAAGAGAAGGCTGCTCAGAGACCTCATAGCAACCTTCCAGTATCTGAAAGGGGCCTACAGGGATGCTGGGGAGGGACTCTTCATTAGGGACTGTAGTGAGAGGACAAGGGGTAATGGGTTCAAACTTAAAGGGGGGAAGTTTAGATTGGATCTGAGGAAGAAATTCTTTATTGTGAGGGTGGTGAGGCACTGGAATGGGCTGCCCAAGGAAGTTGTGAATGCTCCATCACTGGCGGTGCTCAGGGCTGGGTTGGACAGAGCCTTGGGTGATGTGGTTTTGTGTGAGGCGTCCATGCCCATGGCAGGGGTGTTGGAACTAGGTGGTCTTCAGGTCCTTCCCAACCCTAACTATTCTCTGATTCTATGAATCTCAAATCTCCACACTGCCAGGACCACAGATCCAAGAAGTATGATTGCTCATCAGACTAGTGGGAGCTCTATCAAACCCCAGAAGCTGCCCATAGGTTCTACCTGGCATTCCAAGTACCATGGAAACTTCTGCTGACTTCCACAGAGTTACTGAACCTGGAGGTGTCAACCACATTGTCAAGAAATGGAACGTGACAGTTTTTAGGACATTTCAGTGTTTCTAAAACTGAACGCTGTGAGGTTTTGGGAAGGGATTCTCCTAACAAGTTCTAGATCTAATCTCAGAAAGTGTGTCGTGGTTACCAAGAAGTTTACTTTCAGGTGTTTTCTAGTGGCCATGAAGAGACTTCTCAGCACAAAAGACCCAGGAAGATTGACACAGCTTTTTTCTGCATAGTCTTTCCAGATTGCAGACAGGCATGTTCCTCAAATAGCATATGGGAAGTTGGTTATCTGCTGTTAAATGAATTGTGTAAATAAGCAGTGAGCATCATTTGTCAGAGAAGCTGAGTACTAGAGCAGTGGGGAACTATAGTGGGAGAGGAACTGAGTGTTGGTCTAAATTCCTCTTTTTGAGTGACTGAGACCATGAATACTTTGTAATTTCTTTTTCAGTATTAAATTAAAAAAATGGGAACCCAGATGCCTTAATAAGCTGTTCTGTGTTCCCTCAAAGTTGCTTAAAGATCTTCAAGTCATCTTTATCAAAACAATGTTATCAACAGAAGTTCTTTCTGACTCAAAACTTTGCACAGGGAATTCCAGTTTCCCAGAGAAAAGCCATGTCTGCCAAAGAAAAAGCAACAGATGTCATCCACACAACACCTTGGGACTGGTGTCTCTTTTCATTG
>JAOEHX010044863.1:20414-40554 GCA_025448015.1 Bolborhynchus lineola
AAGTAGGATGGTCATTTTTTCCTAGGGTATGCATTTGACAAAATAATTGTCACCAGCAATGCCCTCATCTGCATTCTTTAATATGTCCAGATGCTACCCCTCATCAATTCCTGAAATATTGCACCCAGGAAGAACTTTCCAATATGAAACCCCAGTTGGGGTTAATTCACACTGACTCTCAGTCCAAGTTATTTCATGAGTTTTCAGGCTTTTCAGGACAATGCTCCATTGGGAATCCAAAACAGTATCTCCTAGGTAAGCAACCAGCTTTACTCAAACTGATGCTGGTCACTGGAACCCTGTGCATGCTGGCTGATAGGTGTATTTTAGGATAGGGAAGTTTCACTTCACACTGACTTCCTCTTCAGTAGGTCACTGCTTGCTCGATAGCCAAGGTTAAGTAAACAGTAAGACCACTTCAAAGGTGCCAAAAGAAGTGTTTCTAGAGAAATACAGCGAAAGTGAACCAAAACAGATACCCTGAAAACAAACCACTGTTTGCAATAAGAACTACCCCTTTATCGTGTACTGAAAAAATATGTACCAATCTACTGATCTGTAAATACACAGTAGCTTTTCTTAAAAAGATAAAAAAATAATCCTTTTACTTACATGTTTCTAGTTGATCCCTACCCCTAGGGGATTAAACACATTTCTATCACTTACAGCCACATGGGTTCACAATGAAAAGGAATATAACAATAATTTCACAATTAAGTTTTCCAGGCCAACAGTACAAGCCATCATAAAAACAAATGCTGTAAAACTGGAATTATACCCAAAAAGCCAGTTATTAATAGGAGTAAACAGTTGTTTACTTGAAAAAGGTGATTAAAGAGGTCAAAGATTCTTGTCCATTTTTCTCTTATTTTCATCTTACCTGAAAAATGCAGGCTTTCCTTCACATTTATAATTGTAAATGCCTTTCTTCGTATCATTTGGAAGTTAAAGGACCTTATGTGTCCAATATCATTCAAAAGTAGGATTTCTAAAATATATGGGCATATATATGTGTATATTTTCCCACTTAAATGGCAGTCTTTGAATTAGTTACTTTCTCCTCTGGTGTAGTGAAATGCTCACAGGACACATTCATCTCTACTCAATCCATATTTAACCTACCAGCCAAGAATTTTCAGAGTAATACTTAAGCATAAATGATCTAAGGGGCTTCAAACATCCCTTACTTCATCTCAAAGCAAGAGGAGGTCTCTGCCTTGTTTGGATGCTGAGACCTGTTTTGGGAAGCATTAAAAGGCCTCTCTCCTATCATTTTGAAATATCCCTATTTTACTGCATTTGGGGTTTCATTCAATTACTTCAAAAGCCAAAAATCTTACTTAAAATCTGCTGTGTTTGAAGATATCAACATTTATACCACTGACCTTTCATTTCCTCCTCTTCTTAGTGAGTATTAAATGCTCCTCAATCAGATTTAAATTTACTTCCAACATCATCTAGACTAACAGAATTAGCTACCACTGCCTTAACTTGAAATTCAAGCACGGAGCTATTTTAATAAATGTCAATGAGCAAATTAAATATTAGAATTTTGAGTTGGTCTCCAGAAGCAGAAAAGATTTAATGCTCATCTAAGGTAAAGCATGATTAATATTCAGGTCAGATTCAACCAGCAAAAGCTGCTGAGTCTTCAGGACTAACACATTCCTAGTGACTTTTGGAAGCGCTAGTCATGAGATCTGTTTGCATATAAACATATGTGACAAAACTGACAAGTCAATTGTATATGATTTAAATATTTGCAGGTTACTTCAACATGGTTATCACTGAATTGGTGACATGGATGCTGTTGTGATGGAGCTGGATATGTTTATGTAATGCAGGGGGCATTTGCTCCACCATGGTCAAAGCACTCAGGAGGTTGCTTTGTAGTAGCCAAGTTCTATACTTCATTTGGCTATGACCAAATTCTGTTCAGGACACTGAAGAAAACAAGACTTGACCTTAGCCTGCCCTTTGCTCCCCGATATGGGCACTGTAGTGGTTTATAGTAGGCTGGATGCTTCTCCAATAGATGCTAGGTGACGTGCTCTATCCACCAGCTATCTTTGGCTCCTGGAATTCCTGGATTACCTGGACCCTTTGACACCTGTCATTGCAGATCTAGTCTAGCTACGTGCAGAAGCAGGGCCTGTCCTAGGGTTTCAGGTAGCCCACAGCTTGGTGAGAAGAGGAGCAGTTTGCTGCCACAGCAGAATGCAGGTCCCAGGATCAGCTGCACTGGCCTTTGTTATCTAGTCTTCTCATCATGTACAACAATATGACACAGATATGTGGCAGAAGGGACTAATATTGCAGCATTCCATCCAACACAGCAGAGGGGGCTCAGCAGGACACTGGCAGAGACAGGAATGCAGTCTTGATTTCCTCAGTCCTGCCCAGAAGGCCAACATTTCTCTAGGCAGTGCCCCGGAAACAAAGTTTGGAAAGACATGATTGGACAAACAGGGGACAGCAGGACATGGAAGGAAAATATATTTGGAGTGGAGTGTAACACATCACGTTGTGCATACAGACCTCACTAAATGAACAGCCTCTCTACTACATTCTATTATCTACCCCACATTAATCAGTAAGCTCCACAAAGTCAAGACAAAGAGATGTACATTTGATCAGATCCTTGATTATCTCTGATAGAAGAGTACAAACAAAACACATAGCCCTAAGACAAGATAAATCAAGGATGCGATTGGTGTTGTAAACAAACAAGAGATGGGGCACTGCAGATGAAGAATTCCATTTGTGAAAAAGTTAATGAGTAAAAAGAAAGCACTCTTACCTAGAAGCCTCCATGACCAAGACACATAAAAACAGTATTTGCACGCTAATAAATTGCAGTGTAAAAGCAAAAACCTAATGATAAAAGCTGAGCACAAGATGAGTGCTGCCATCCAGAGTACCTCTGTGCAAGTTAAAGGACTTCACACACCACTACCCCTCACCCTGTGCATCTCTATTAATGGCCTGGGTCCTTAGTTTTGATTAGTGCTGCTCCCAAGTAGTCAGTGGGGTGACATCGTGGAAAGTGACCGTGACGGTGAGAAACCACTCAGCAGTGCTGCAGCCACAGACAAGCCATTAGGAAGGCTAGTACTGAGAGAACAAAGAACAAAATAAATCCAAACCATGGCCAACATTTTTACATGAAAGATGAAAGAAAGATCCTCCCAGCAAAAGTGTTGTTCTGCATTCAATCCTGGTTATTAACATGGTCACCTTGAATTTCAGCTCCAATAATTTACCATTCAGAGAAGATGTATACAGAGGAGAAGGGAATGCAAGCCTTTGCTTTCCATCCTCAGATAATCCTATCAATATGCCACTGAGTACAGTGCACCATAAAATTCTAAATTTCCCAATAAAGATAATATTGTGATATCTGGGGTCAACCTGTGATCTCTGCTAAGAGGCTGTAAATTCAAATACTTCAGTGAAGTCAGTTCAGATTTATGAATGCACATTAGGCTGTGTGAATCTCTAAACTTAATGCCAATGGAGATAATTTTGTGCATTAATAAAAGAAAAAAAAGCTAAAGAAGATGAGAGACGCTCTGTTATGATCATTTCAACACCAGTTAATTTGAATAGAAGCCCTGAAAGGAAGTTTTCAGAGAAAAAAAAAAAAAAAAAAAAGGCAACAAACTATTAAGGCAGCATTAAAGGAGATGAGAAACTAAAAAGAAATAAAGAGTTGAATGATGCTCAAATGAGAGATATTCTGATACAAGCTTTGTTATGAGCTGTCACTGACAGAAATTATGGTATTTAACTAAGAGAAGGCCTTCTGAAAAAAAATGGGGAGTGGCAGAGCCAGAAAACAGAGGCAAACAGTTTTATTATTAATTTTAATTCACTGTGCGGAAATTTAATTGAGGTACAAAGTATAAAAACCAGTGACTCCTAGCCTCCCAGAGGAGAATGTCCCAGTGCTTCAACCTCTGAAACAAGAGGAACAAACTAACGAAAACAGAAAGCTACAAAACAGGATGGACAAAACATGGGCAATATCTTATATGTCTGAACCACCTCAAATCTATGCAATGACGCCAAGAGATCCTAATATACTACTTTTCTTCCAGAAAAGGAATACATGAAAACCACACAGGACTATCATGTGGGAAACTTTAGGTTGGTTTCAGTGTGGTCTTCACGTCTTTTACTAACTTCTGATGTTATGTGATGTGGGAACCAGAGATATTATTTCCCATGCCAGAAACTAGGAGCTGCCAGGCGGAGATGCCAGGACTCATGTGTTTAGGGTCCAGAAGAAGGAACTACTAGGTTCCCACAGACTGCTGGGTATCTTAATACCTGCACCAGTTGCATGCCCAACTACTGTATATCATCTAGCTGTAACAACAACCAAGGCAGTATTCCTTCTTTAGACATTGCCTACACATTCATAAAGCAGCAAAAATAACAATCCCCCCTGTATCAATTTGACTTTAATTAACAGTGTTTAACTTGACCCTAGCACAAAACTACAAGGGATTAGAAGGCCACATGAAAGATATACTTAGGGGGAATCCATAATCCAGCATCCTCCTGGACCCTAATAATTTCAAAAGAGAATATCTTGAAGTTCTCTGATTTTGACTAACCAAAACACATTGCAAAACTCTTTCCCATCTTTTTAATTTATGTCACTGCATTTAAGACTCTTTGAAACTCATTTGTCTTTTCAAATCAATTCAGCTAAATAATAATAGGCCAAACATGTCAGCTGCTGGGAAATCTCATGATGTCCTGCCTATTTTTACTTCTTTTAGTATCCTTACTAATTTAAAACACCATCATTCTTGATAGCATGTTATTCAAATTTTAGCAAGAACAACCCCCTCAGAGGCAAGTATTTGGTAAGATTCTGTCATACTAAATTCAGGTTGATTAAACAGCAATAACTATTGCTTCCAGGACCAAGGATATAACAAGCAGGTATTTGAAAAGGATATGTTTTATGTTACCAAACAACCATGGGTGCCAACTGCTTCCATGTTACCAAACAACTACGATATACCTACAATTGGTTTATTTTTAAAATTCATAATAGTAAATTTGCATTGAATATTTTCTTGCCAGAGGAAAGCCTCCCTGGGCAGCATGTTTAATACAATTGTGTTTGTTGATTTCTGATTTGTTATTCTCCTTCACTGAGTTTTAAGCTTCTCTGCCTGATGATGTATTACATCCCTATGGGCAATGCCCACCAAGTACATAAAGCTGTGATTTGGGTACTTGATAAACATTAATTTGATCCCAGCATATTTGATTGAAACTCCCAGCATATTTGATTGAAACACCTGCTGCATGAAAATAATTTGCATCTTTTTCTGACACCAGAAAAAGTTCTGTTTCTGTGGAAGCTGATAGTGAAGCCAACATAAATACATCCACCTCAGCTTAAGAACAGAATGAGTATAGTTTAAAAGGTAGCTGTCCATTTTGACTGAACACAACAAAAAATTTGGATCTACTTTTTCCCGAGTCTTCTTAGCACTTTACGTGCTCCAAGTGCAGCCAGCAACAGACCCATGAAATCGTCTGTAAACACAGTATAAGATAACAGGAAGTTTAGATTGGATATGAGGAGGAAATTCTTCACTGTAAGGGTGGTGAGGCACTGGAATGGGTTGTCCAGGGAAGTTGTGAATGCTCCATCACTAGCGGTGTTCCAAGGCCAGGTTGGACAGAGCCTTGGGTGGCACAGCTTAGTGGGAGGTGCCCCTGGCCATGGCAGGGGGGTTGGAACTTGATGATCTTAAGGTCCTTTCCAACCCTAACTATTCTATGATTCTATGATAAACCTCACAGTGCAGGACAACTGCACTAGCCTGAGGGGCTGCTACACATATGGGTCTACCAGCCTTACTAATGGAGAGTATGCAACCACTTCTGAAGAAGCAGCTGGCAGAAGGAGTACATACCAGAGTAGAACCCAACTCTGTAAACTGCATAAGTCATCCAGAACAAAAGCACAGTAGTTGTATTTCCCCACTGGCATCCTATTCCTTAACTACTAGACCATAAACCTGAGGTGGATCAGACATTGAGAATGGTAACTTTCCATAGCCCGCCAGAAGGTGCTCCAGACAGAAATACCTTTTAAGATATTTAGAAGACGCCTTCAACTGAATTTCTCAAGAATCATCACCAATCTGTTAAGCCTGTTTATAAGCTCTTGATTGACATAGCTCACTTCAAAACATCAACACTCCTTAAAGCATTAGAAGACAATAAACACACTTCCTAGTAGGACATCATAATAGACATACAGCTATTGTCAGTCCTGCCTGCATTTGTTCACCTGGAGAGATAGGAGGACAGAAAGGAAGAAAAGAATCTTTTTCATTGGAAAATTTCAAGAAACCTCAGTACTTCACTAAACAAAAATACCTTGGTTTAATCATTTCACTTAAGACAGCTATTGTTTCTTAACCAGCTATACTAATAATGATGTCTGTGCTAAATAAAAACAAAGAACATTTACAGCATCCAAAGGGTTTCATCGTGTCTTGGCCCCTTTTGAATATTTATTGCCAAGGGAATGTGAAGGATTAGTGGTGAAAAAATAAAACCTCTAAATTCAGTGCTTTAAAACTGTACATTATACATACTGTAAGGTTGTGCTAGTCAAGCTACTATCTACAAATCTTTCCAAAAGCCACCAGTTGCCACTCCCTATACCTATTACAGACAACAGTACTGTTAAGTTTGTTCTCAGTTTTCACTACCTTATGTTTTCTTAAGAAGCTGTGGCTGAGCAAAAGGAAACAAGGTTTTTGCTTTGTTCTGGTTATCACCTTGTTCTGCTGTATGACCATCCAGCAGGCAGGAATCATTTCTTAGACCAGATAACCCTGCCTTTAAAGCAGACTGAATGGATCCACTTGTTAAGTGCCACAGTGCCATCCCATGCTGTGAAGTCCCACATGTGACCCTGTACCCAAACTGATCAGTTTGCATAAGAAAAATCCCAAATCAAACAAAAAAAACCCTACCAACCCACCAAAAAAAACCCCACAATAACATCAACAACAAAAAAAAAAAAAAAACCAAAAAAAACCAAACAAAACAAACAAAAAACCCACAAAATCCAACCAACCAAAAAAAAAAACCACCAAAATCCCCAAAAGGCAAACTGTTTTTGGTTCAGCTCCCAGTTTTCTGCTGGCTTGGCAAATTGAGGAGGATGGGATGAATGGGAGATGCCAGGACCACATGGACAGGGAATGGTGGCAGCAAGAACAGGATGACTGTGATTAGACTTATCTGGGCTAGTATGAATTTCCAGCCTAAATACACTCAGCTGGATGAATCTGACTGGGGAAAACAGGGAGAGAGAGTTACCAGATCTGAGTGAAAAGAGCAGCTGATAGCCAGCATTTGAGTAGCTAAATTCAGGGATGACCAAAAGACATGGAACCCCCTAGAAGTTTGACGTGGAAGACACGGAACCCCCTGGAATGCTCAAGAAAACTCCTGGATTGGAATAAACAACTTGCCCTAAAAGGGCTCTATGGGCAAATCAGAGATTTATTTTCTGAAAATGAACTTACTTCATCCAACAGTCCTGCCATTTATAGGGCCAAAGAGGGAAAAAGCAAGGAGAAGATGACTGATGCCAAGGAAAATAAAATACTACAGAGAGAAAATGGAAGAATCTAAAAGCACAAGCCAGGAAAAAAGGCTCAATGCAAAGCCTCCCCAGAAGTAGAGCAAGTTTCCTGATGAATTCTGCCCAACAGAGGGTGCCTTATCTTCCCCTTTCCACTCAATATATCCTCAAACCTGTTCCAAGGATGAGTCAGTGCATGTGTCAGGGACTCCTGTTGCACATTCTGCTTATCAGCTCCAGAGGACTGTCACCTCTGCAACAGGCTGTACACCAGCATGGCTTTTGTGATAGCATACACCCTGCATGATGCTGGCCAAGTTTCCTCTATTCCCACCAAATGCCCTAATAATGAGTTATTAAAATCCATCCTTCCAAAACTGTCCCGAGTTAAACAGCCACAAATTAAACAGCTACACATCTGTTAGTTAGGGCAATTAGTGTGGGATGCGATCAGCTCAAATTCATATCCCAGACTGAGCCAGAGCAGGAATTGAAGCCTCATCTCCCTTTCTGTGTAAGTTCCCCAGGTCCCGTTTCAGAGCAAAATCCCCTCTTCTCACCCTACCAGAGAATATCACCCCATCCCCTCTTCCCCAAACTGGGAAATGTTTCCTGAAAACACTATTGTGACAAAAATTATATGTCTATTTAAAAAGTGTTGTCTGCTTTTTGTTGAGCAGAAATATTCCCAGCAATATCATCTGATCTGTCCAACCAGTAGATTTACCTTACCCGGTCTTCTCGTCTATTTCATACTGCTGATTTCTGAAAGTCTCATTGACAGCATTTCCTCCTTCCAGATGATCTGTAAATAGCAAACACACAAAATAACCCTTGAATTTAAACTTTTCCATCTCCATCAACTATTTATCCTGTGTATCAAACACATCTTTGATTACATTCTCAGTGGGACAATAAAATTATCACCTCTTATTAAAATCTGATGGACACAGGGAGAAAAGTGACAATTGCACAGCATATCTGTTCAAGAACTGCGATAAACTCATCTGTGATGACTTCCAAATAGAGCAAACAATTTCTGAAGGCGGAAAACAGCTCTGTCCATAGGCTGCTATTAAAAGTGCTGTGATTTGTACCAAGCTGTGTTTTCAAAAGTAGGAGACTACTGCACTGAATGCTGATCTGTATTTATTTTTATTTTTTTTAAGAAATTTTTCTCCATCTGGAGCAATAAATTCCTCTTCCCTCAAACATTAAAAACCTTCTCTAATCCTACAGACTAAACAACAGGTGGTAGATTATCTTTCAGAATTAGCAGCCAACTGCTAGAGTGATTGTCAGCCCAATTAGTTTGGTTTGAGGTTTGAATTTCATGGCTTAGTGGCAGCCTATATTTCTTACCGGCAGAAAGCAATGCCAATCCTCCAAGACATGTGTCCCCATTCCCTCAGTCTCTCCAAAGAAGACAACTTCATAGCTCTTATTTTAAAGGGAAATACACTTCATGGCATTAAAACCCTAAATATAGTAGAATTCCCATTGAAACTTATAAGAAGTTTTTTTCAAAGGTGTTCTGAGTTTTCCTAACATTCCTCCTACTGGGGCTCAGAAAGGAATCACCCTTTTATTAAAATGGAATCCATTTAAACTGACACTCAATAGAGATAGAGAGAATATTATTTTACTTACCTAGGAAAAAAAAATCTGGGAAAAAAAGTTTCCTATATCAATTTGACACTATTCCAAAACCACAAAACCACACCCTAGATTAAATGCACAGTGTCAGCTCAAGTCAGTTTAATACATCACATATTTTGGTCTAAATTTGACCAGTTATCAAATCAAAAATCATCAAACAAATGCTTTTATAATTTTTTTTTAGGCTAGGAGACAGAAGCTTTTCAGTCTGCATATGTTGCTGTGAAAACACATTAAATCTAAAATTTTTTTTTTTCTTAATTTTGTTGTCAACATCTTGAAAACAGAACTTTGTCCCCAAACTTTGCCTTTCAATAAGATGGCATTTTATGATTAAAAATATTTGAGATCATCCCAAGAAGTTCAGATGCTGAGTGCTTTTGAAAAATTCCAGCACTGACAGATTTAAATCATTATCCCCAAATTGCATAAGTGAATATTTTTTGAAACCACAGTTTTTTCACAAATGGCTATTACAGGTGCTGCCATGTGAACAGGTTTGCAGCAGGCTATCATTAGGTATCTGAGAGACCAGACAGCAGGTAAGCTATGGGCATCTTCCCACTTCCATTTGCCTTTATATATCTGATTTTTAGGTGACTTGTTCAAGGTAGTTACCTTGTTCACCCCTACATGAGAGCAGACACCTCTAGAGGGCAATTCATCTCATCTATCAAACACTGATCTCATGATGGGGCTATTCAGCTTTCTCTGCGTCAGCTACAGGAGAGCAGCTGCCCAGTTTGAAGAAAATGTTGTAGCACCTCACAGCTCACAGCAGAGAATGTGGATCACTGCATGGGTAATTGGCAGAACTATCTCTTGCAGATGTGCTTTCTAGCAGACTAATTGTCCCTGCGCTCTCTTGCAGACAAGTTGTCACCTAAGTTAGTTAAGGGACAAGTAATTGCTTTAAAAAAGCTCATCTGGGATTAAAGTGAAGCTAAATGGAACATGACAGGAAGAGCTAAAGTTATCTTTTGCTGTTTTATCATGGCTGTTTCCCAAACACACGGAGCTTCTCCTCCCTCTCCAGCATATCCCTCTCAAGCTCTTGCAGTAATAGGTCCATCTCCAGAGCTAGTTCCAGCTCAGACCCACTCAACAAGCTGCTGCTGCTCTGCTGTCCTGGCTTGCTCTGCTGGCAGTCCCCAGAACACTCCTCCTCTCTGCACCCATCATACATACACTGGTCCTGCTCTGCCACACAGGTTTCTCAGCTTCCTGTCACACTTCACCTTTCATTTTAGGGTGAGTGTTGCTATTCTTCAGGTGTTTCTATGCTTTCTGCTTTGTGCCCCTGTACAAAGGGATCTATTCTTTTTCATGACAAAGGTCAGCCAGACATTGATCTCATATTTTGATTACACATGCAGCTCCAGAGGTATCAGCTTCTCCCATTTAGTTCCGTTATTCCTACTACCTCAATTTTCTCAATCTTTCCTCTCCTTCTCCAGGCATCTTCTGCTCCTGTTTCCTCCTATCCATCACCATTACTCAGGGTTAGAATCATATGAGACTCCAGACTTAAAACACTTAGCAACTCAGCTCTCTATCAGGGCTCTGCTTGTTCCCATGGCTCTACAGGTGTCTTATTTTTCCTCTATTTTACTCCATAGATGCCATCTGACATGGTTTCTACCTAAAGTTAGCAAATCAATCTGCTCCCTACAAAGTAAGCTTTGCGAGAGGGGAAATGGAGTGATTTATTCCACATACTTGTTCTTATCAACACCTTACTACTGAGTATATCAGTGAGTACAAATTAGTGGTATATTATCAAAACTCAACACCAATGTCAACAGTGAGATGGGGCAGTAAGATCTCCAGTTCTATAGGTCAGAATAGGTGTGGTGGGTCAACCTTGGTGGGAAACCAGGGTCCTACCAAAGCCACTCTATTGCTTCCCTTCCTCAGCTGGACATATATATCTCAACAAATATCTCAACAAACTTCTGAATCATGATAAGGACAGGGAGAGACCATTCACCAATTACCATCACAGATCTAATACACTCAACTTGGGGAAAAATCAATTTAATCTGTTACCAGTCAAATCAGGATAGGATAATGAGAAATAAAGCCAAATCTCAAAACTACCTTTCCCCTAACCCTTCTTTCTTACTGGGCTTAACTGCACTCATGATTTTTCTACCTCCTCACCCCCAGTGGGGTCAGAAGTCCTGCCAGCAAGCCTTCTGCACTGTGGGCTCCTCTCTCCATAGGGACACAGATTCCACCAGAAGCCTGCTCCACCACAGGCTTCCCATGGGGTCACAGCCTCCTTCAGGCATCTTCCTCTCCTGTGTGTGGTCATTCAAGGGCTGCAGGTGATCTGCTGCATTGTGGATCTTCATGGATTGCATGGGAATAGCCTGCTTCACAATGGTCTTCACCAACCACGCGTCACAAGGGAATCTCTGCTCTGGCACCTGGAGAACCTTCTTCCCTCCTTTTTCACTGACCTTGGCATCTGCAGACTTATTCCTCTCACATATTCTGACTCATCTTTCCAGCTGCAACTGCACAGAAGTTTCCTTTTTTCCCCTCTTAAAATGGTATCTCAGAGGTGCTACCACCATTTCTGATGGGCTCGCCCAGTGGTGAGTCCATCTTGGAGCTGGCTGGAATTGGCTGTATCAGATAAGCTTCTGTCAGGAAGCAGGACAGGTGACACACCAGTTAAATCAAAGCTCTGAAGTTACTAGCTTTCATTTTTGCAGCCAATTCTCATGTAACATCTTCCCTTAGATACTGTGTATTATTTTAAAATAGAGCTGCTACAGAGACACAGGTTATTCAACACCACTTCTTTAGAGCCTGTACTTTGTCCGCAGTATTTCTAGACAATAGCAATAAATACTTAATTTTAATTTTAACCCTAGCAATATCAAAAAACTACATGTACTAAAAATTGAATGCACACACAAAACCCCATAAGCACAATTTTCAATTAAATTAAGTGCCATTTCATTTGTTTTCTTTGATTCTTGACAGCTTAAAACTCAATCTGGGGAAATTGTTCCTTGGTGAAAGTTTTAAGGAGGTAAACACAATCTACTGGCTTTTCCCTTTTTGAAGCATTGTTTTTTTATAGCCAGCATTTGCAAGAATGCAATTATTAATTTCTAAAATGTAGCCCTAATCATCTTGCCTTCTTTTTGGTGAGAGCAGGATGAATATAAAGAAAAGATGGCTCTTGTTCAGAATGAAATCATCATAGAAGAACAATTTCTACACCCCCAAGGAACAAAAAGACAACAGGTTCCAAGTGTGCAGAAGTTGAATATGTAGCAGAAAAAGGCAAGGGAAGCTTGATCTACATGAACATTAAGAATACAGCATCTCAGCAGGATCTTCTTCTTGTACTGGTGGGAATGAAATAGGACTTTCCTGGGCTACACATGTGCAGCAACAGGTAATGCAGCCCTGTTTGAAGTAGGAGAACCATAGACTGCCAGGGGTAAGCAAACACTGTGCAGTACTTATGATGAACTACTCTGGCCTCATAGGATTGCTACTAGCATGGTTATTAGCCAGCTCCTCTGAGCCAACATAAGACATGACATCCAGCATCTAATGGATTTAGGCATATTCATTCCCAAAGGACTACTGAAAACCTGCTATATAGCCTACATGCATATCCATATAAAAGTTTGAAGCTGAAGCTCTAATAAGCCTAATAAGGACCCAAGTACCAGAAAGAGATTTGGGTCCTTCCACTGCCCCTTTAGTAAATAGCCTATTTTGCTACTCTCTGCTATTGCCATATGCACACTTTCAGGTGAGGGTTTGTATTGCTGTTATGTACTTTTATTACCTGCTAAAAGAGAAGCTATTGGACTTATAATTATCCATTACTGGTACCTGAAACCTTTTTCCTGAGAGAAGCTTTCCACTGATTTATACTCTTGTCATATTTGCTGCATCACAAGTAATGTCTTTTTTCTAAATTAGATAAATAAAATATTTATATTTGGTGACCTTGAAAAGAAATGTGGACCACCTGCTCAGGATTAATTTCCTTGAATTCAATAAATATTAATAGAATACAACAAGCACCAGAGCAGAAAAGGAACGAATGATACACCTGTAATGAGTGTGGTGGTATTTATTATTTAAATGACCATTAGAAACACTCTTAGCCTTAGAGGAATTCAAGCAGGAGTAGTAGACAAATGCTTCTGTATGCAGGAGATTAATCACTCTCTTCATGCAGTGCAGGAACAATTAATGGGGGGGCGGGGGGATTGTTGGTTTTGGGTATTTTTTTTCTTCTCTCCAGTAAATAAAAGCAAATTAAAATAAAAATCTGAATCTTCTTAGCTGTTTAACTTCTGTAGTAGGGAGTGCTACTTTGGCTTCTGAGTGGGAGACAATACTTGCTGCACAAACTCCTGTAGCCTGGCTCCAACCAGTTTTGATAATTCTCATGAACTAACCATGTTTAAGACACAAGAGGACAGGCATGCTGTCACATAATAAAAATAATTTTGATGTGTTTGTGCAAGAAATAGCAGTTCTGGTGAGGAATGGAAACTGCTGCGCTTTAGCAGACCTCACAAGCCGTATAACAGACATCTAGAGAACTGGCTTTAAGACTCAAGTTTCATCATGCTGGGATACGAACAACACAAGTTACCATCACTCAGATCACGGTGATATACACCAACCAGAACCATGGTAGACCATTGCAAAAGATGACATAAGAAAGAATGGTGATGTATAACACCATTCTTCCCTTTACATCTGCAGTGACAGGTCCCAGCATATGGCAAAAGAATACCACAAACCCAGGGTGACCCAATTCCATCTGCTAGTCAACTGCCCTTGCTCTATCTTCGACCTGTACCAACACCTAAAGGTTAGAGAAATTGTTTACAGGGGCTGTGTCTCATCCCACTTGGCAGGTGTGGGAAAAGGTGATTGCTTACAATACTCTTCACAGGTTCACAGGAGAAACCACAGTCTCTCCAGAGGCTAAAAAATGAAACAACAATTAATTTTATTATAAACTTCCCTAAAACTGCATCAGGAGGAACAAAATTCTTGGCAGGTTCTTATTTTCATAAAAGACATGAAGTAGAAGAAGAAGAAAGGAAATAAATAAAGAAAGAAAACAGAGAAACCAGATCACCAACCCTTGGATCCAGCAACATCTTCTCTGACAGTGAGTTTAAATTCTTTCAGCTGTAGTCTTTTCAGTTTTCAGTTGTGGTTAAGTCCTCGTGATCCTTGTGCTGAGTGAGTCTGCTGGAATTCAGGGCAGAAGGACACACCACACAACTGAAGGATTGCTGCCTTTTTATAGGGTCAGGCTCTCTTGGACCCCTCCCACAGGTCAAACTCGTCCACAGGGGATCTGGTGAGCCATAGACCTAGTTCACGTTGTGACCTGGCAGACGCCCCGGTGTCTGTGCCATTATCTCTGGCAGTTTGTTGCTGGGGCATTTGATCTTTGCGGCCTCAGGGCAGACAACACAGAGAAGCATCCCCACCTTCGTGGAGCAGAAGCCCTGCTCTGCCCCCCAGCCGTTTGCCCAATCGATAACAAGCTGTCAGCACCCTCGGTCTTTTGACTTATTTTGAGACAAACACAAAAAGGATATCTTGACCGTCACATGCTGCAACTCACCTCCAAAATTAGGAGTTTGCAGAACATCATCTACCATGCAACCACAGGCCAGAGAAAAGGTATCAAGTTAGTATTGCATAAACAGACCCTGAAATCAGATAAAGGCTTTTAAGTTCCACATTGTACATTTTGCATTAGATTGAACAAGCACAGGAGATTTGTCGCAATGAAGTTCTGATGCTGGTTTCAATGTAATTCTGATTATTTCCACAAAAATTTGCAGATGAAAAGAGAAACAAGTCATGTCAAATATCATGCTTACTGGATATATAGGACAAACATGAGGGGGGGAAAATAATCAGTGTACTCCATTCATATAATCAGTACTGCTTGGCATCTCCAAAAAATAACTTCAAAAATGAGAGACAGCTATTCAACACTGAAATTTTTCAGATAAGGGTGATTGAAATTGGAAACAAAAATTAGCATTTTTGTATATGTAAAGCAAGAACATTAAAGGCTTAGTGCCACTTGTTCTGGTAAATCTTTGCAAAAGATAACAGAAAGCTGAAGTTCTTAGGCATCCTCTTATTAAACATAAATGCAGCAGAAGAGGCACATTTCTTATCTCTCTTGCTACTGCTTGTCCTTAGCTTCACACCTTGATTTTCTGGCTATTAAACAAGGGGAGCTCTTATTTTACAGCTGGCTTCTAGGGTTTTGGAAGGTTATAAAATTTTGAGTAGTCTGAACCTGTTTAGGTAAGGTTTAGAAAAAAATAAGTTTGATAGGATAGTTACTCCACCCTTCTTTTGCCCTGCAGACTTCTGCTGGTAGGTAGGTGCCTCTTAAAGGCTGGAGACAGGTGGGCTTTGCCTCCAAGCCTAACCTGAGTCTACGAATATATCCACTCGCAGGTTTGATTCAAGTCAGCAAATGGCATCGCTAATATGGGAACTGAGACATAGAAATCCTAATGTCTTTTGGGGGGATTCTGGGGTGATGAAAGTAAATTTGCAAGATATTTATTGCAAGCTTTGAAGTTTAAAGCCAGATCTGGTCTTGGTATAAACCTGCAAATCAACTCTGATGTATGGCGAAATATTTCAATGAAGATCAGACAAGGAAAAGACCAAGTGAAGGATAGGCTGGTTGCAGAAGAATAGAAGCTAGTAAAAGGATGACATTTGACTTTTAAGACTGCTTTTGTAAAGGTCAGGTGTCTAGATGCCTGTACATCACATCACACTAGTTAAGGATCAAGTTATTTCACAATTGCTTATATAAAGTCAGATGCCTCAGGCTAGGTAGATAATGATCTTGACATCTTGATAACTCAAATGTGACTGAAAAACTTCCTAGGTGCTGATAAAACCCTTTGAAAAATTAGATTGGAGCTGAGATTTTCATTTCTCCCCCTCCAACACTCTCCATGACAGTTTAAGTAAATTTCATGTTGAATGTACAAACTTAAATCTTCCCAGTTCGATTTTTTTTTAGTTCATTATCAAAGTGAAGAGTAAGGGTAGGAGCTAGATAGCTGGTTGAGCAGAACTTCTCAAGACATTCCCTGATATCACAACACAGCCACATTTTCAAACAAGAAAACTACTTATTCTTCCTGATATTTAAATTTCTTGCTGCTAAACACACCATAATCTGGAAGCTACCATTCACTGCTATATAAAGCTACATTTAAGCTTGTGTTTACCAATACACATTGAACAGGTGTTTATGGTCCATTAATTTCATTGCTTTTAGTCACCACACATTACAATCAAGAACTTTGTAAGTATTGTGGCTTTGTGCACAAGTAGGTGGCTTGAACACTGGACACTAGACAGATCCTCTACAGCAAACAGTGTTCCAAAGTTTTTGCTGTTAGTCTTCAAAGTCACTAAAGAGAAGGCAGTGATAAGGCAGTGAGATTAGTGTTGGCATGGGTTCAAGTACTGCTTTGCCACTCGCCTCCCCTGTGATCTTGAGCAAATGATTGAGCAGAAAGGCACTCCTTTGCTTTCCAAAGATGCTGCAAGAGGAACAGACTCTGGTAACTGAAGATCATGCAGCCTCCTACAAAGAAGTGGTAGGTCATCTTTGCATCTGCAGATGCTATCCTGGGGAATACAAGAATGTGAAAGGAAAGCATAGCCAACTGCTATCTCCCAAATCTAATATTTTAATAGGATTGAATTGTCTTGATTGCATCACAAAAGAAAGTCTCACCAAACACAGACCTACATCCCCATATTAATAGGAGACAAATCATTCCTTCTGCTTCAAGCCACAGGGTACTTTAGGAAGTTCTATGTAAATTGGAAGGAGGAAAATTAATAGTTAAACATTCACTTAATGATGAAGTTGCTATGACAACTTCTGTGTAAGTATGTAGTAATTCCAGCCAATTACCTCTTTTAGTAGTATAATTTGTCTATAATGTACACTGATATTTGTGTGCCTTACAACAATAACAATGAAAATGCCCAATATATCTTTTGGAAGAGCAACAGACTTCTGTGCCTGTTAGCTATTAGTCATGAGGTGCAACTATGTAGAAACATGAATACCTCTGAATTTAATGGAGCTTACATTCCCAGTATCACTCCATTTGTACCTCCACAAGCACTGCTGCAAATGTGCAGCAGGCTTTATTTTCAGGGTGGCTTTTTTAACTAGATAAAAGGACATTCAAGACCACTATGAATCTCACTTATGGTTTAGTCACAGCTGGAGGAATTAGAGGCTGAAACGCTTCCAAATGAAGTGTGATGCCCATTCAACAATGGCAATCAGTGACCCTAAAATTGTGCTGGAGTCTGAACTTTGCAGTTAGGCATTCAGAAGCACATGATTCAGTCTATATCAACAAATACAGTCAGGTAAATGGGCACCTGCATATGAGAATTTTCTATCATTTGTTATAAATAAATGCAGGTCAGACCAGTTTCCAGTGAAGTTCCAAACAATCAGTTTTACTCAGGATGCAATGCTCTTCTTACTAACAGTGATTTTTACTGTGACATCAGCACCCATAAATGGTGGCTATAATGTGTACCTAGTGTACATGAACTTTACAAATGGGCTTGCAATGAACAGAAAACTCTTAGACATCCATCAGTTGAAAACTGCTGACTAATATCAGCAATATTACAGGCAGAGTGGCATAATCTGTAGAAATGGCCCTAGAACCAACAGAAGTGACCTCAATATGATTCTTCCAGATGCTGTAGCTGTTATGTTAATATATCTCCCTCTTGCATAACCAAAAGATCTATGCTTCACCACATACACATGTTCTAGTAGTAAAAAGCATGGTCTGTCTTGTTCCATGACACAAGGCACTAACAGCAGAGAACGCCAACAAAAGAAATTGCAGAGAGCTGCACACTAGCACTGCCAAACCAGTTTGAAGTAATTTAAAATCAGGAGTGGTTGAGTTACACTGACACCAGACTTTTCCTACTCTACATCAAATCTACTGATGGTTACATCCTACTATAATAGTTAAAACAGGGTGACGTCTTTTGAAAATCTCATGCCACGTGTGTGATGTTACCTGTCGCTGGAAAGATGAAGAATATCACAGTTCTATTCCTAAAAAAAATAACGCAGATGTGCAAGAGTTAAAACACCTTGCAGTTCCTCTTTCAAGTAATACTATGTAGAGCATGCAGGCTTGCCTGAGTGGCAGTACACCTCTGCTCACAATGTCAGCTTGATCTGTCTCGTTTTTAGTAAACAAAGAATAACTTAAAAAAAACCCCAATAATATATAATCCAAAGTTTAACTCAGTATTTTGGTTAAAAAAAAAAAAAGGAAAAAAATACCAAATACAATAGAGGGCAGAAAGAATGTCTAGATCATAATTATCAGAATTATAATAATTTAAACATTTTTCAGAACTTTTTAGTATTCTGCATAAAAATCAGGGAATTGTATACAGATTTTTAATCTTCTAATCATTTCTACATCCCAGAAGAAGCTAATCCCTGTTACACTCCATTGGATAAGGCACTAAATTACAGGTAAGCATGTGAAACTGCAGAATGGACAATTAAAAGCCTTTCTTTTTGAAAAAAAATCATCCTTGATTGAAGCATCTGTGATTTGGTTTATGCAGGTGATACTAAAAACTGTTTCCTGAAGAACATAGCTTCTCATACAATTATTTATTTCAAAGTAGCTGTAAGTCTGAACTGGATTTCCAAAAGGCATTTGGCAAAAGAGGTATGTAAACCTTGGACCTATTCTTACACTGAACTGAAATGCTATTAAAAAAGAAAGGTCATTACACAAACTAGAGACATGTTTTCTGCCTTAAAGAGTTCATACATAGTGGGGAAAAAAATCCCCTTCTTTAAATGTGAACAATATATATTCACTATACCGCATGTCCCAATAATTAATTAAGCATGTGGTTAAGTGCTTTGTTTAAAGGCATGTTTATTTAGTAAAGGCAGAGATGTCTTCCTGAATTCAAGAGTGTAATGTTAAGTGTATCCTTGGATGCTTCGAAGAACTACTTTTGCTTTGATGGAGAATAATTTCAGAGGGAAATAGAAAAGGTGGCCTCCCCAAGTTCTTAAATTGAACCGTATACATGATTTCTAATCTACTGGAGAAGACCTCATTTGCAGCACTAAATTTCTAAAAGAGGAGCTCTGTAATTACCTCTTGGAGCTTGCCAGTGCAAAAACAGAATCCAATAAGGTGATTTGCAAATGAGGGTTAATGCAGCATATCATAGAATCATAGAATAGTTAGGGTTGGAAAAGACTTGAAGATCACCAAGTTCCAAACTCCTGCCATGGGCAGGCACACCTCACACCAAACCATGCCACCAAGGCTCTGTCCAACCTGGCATTGAACACCACCACGGATGGAACATTCAGCTTCCCTCGGCAACTTATTCCAGTGCCTCACCATCCTCACAGTAAAGAACTTCTTTCTTATATCCAATCTAAACTTCCCCTGTTTAAGTTTAGCCTGTTACCCCTTGTCCTCTCACTACCGACCCTAATGAAGAGTCCCTCCTCAGCATCCTTATAAGCCCCCTTCAGATGTAGGACTTCTCCACACAGCCTTCTCTTCTCCAGGCTGAACAGCCTATCTTCATACAGGAGGTGCTCCAGTCCCATGATCATCCTCATGGCCCTCCTCTGGACTTCTTCCAACAGTTCCATGTCCTTTTGATGTTGAGGACACCAGAACTGCACACAATATTCCAAGTGAGGTCTCATGAGAGCAGAGTAGAGGGGCAGGATCATCT
>JAOEHX010044867.1:0-22473 GCA_025448015.1 Bolborhynchus lineola
GGCGGTGTTCAAGGCCAGGTTGGAGAGAGCCTTGGGTGGCATGGTTTAGTGTGAGGTGTCCCTGCCCATGGCAGGGGCGTTGGAACTGGATGATCTTAAGGTCCTTTCCAACCCCAACTATTCCATGATTCTATAATGATAAATGGTAAATGACATGTCCAGAATGTGTATGTGAAAAAAAAATGTTAATAGATGTTGTTCCCTCCAGAGAAAATGATCTGTTATGCTATAAATCTGTCTACAGGTACATGAAAGTTGTGGAAGCTTTGCCAACATACGGAGTTCATTACTATGGAGTAAAGGTTAGTAAATGCCTGTAGATAGTGTGATTGCTCAGCTTATTGCCTGTGATTACATTCCTATAGGAATAGTTTGATGATTCAGTGCCCTTCTGTCAGTATTAAACTCTGCATTTTTCAACCTCAGTAATATTCCCCCCTTCATTATTCTTTAAGAATTGTTTCCAGAGAGCAGCAAAGTATTACGTGCTACAGAAGATGGAAAGGAATCTTTGCAAAACTTTTTCTAATCCTATCAGGAGCTGAATTCTTATCTTAATTAAACTGGGTAACACTTGTAGATCCAAAGAAGTTAATAGTTTTGCCAGAGACATTTCTAATCAAGATAGGAAGAAAATACAGTGTAGAAAAGACTACTTCTAATGGCAGGTAACTAGTGGAGAAATGCTGAGAAATACTTCTGAAGGCTGATAGAAACGCACTGTTTATTCCCATTTGTAGAGCAGAGCCTGGGCCAAAGTGCTTTGTGCAGAAGAGCTCAGCAGAGATGATGTCTCCTTACTTTGAGTCGTGGCCATGACTGTGGTACTCAAGAAGCTGATGTTTTGTGCTGTTCTCTCCTCCTGTGGCTGTCTACGCCTGAATTTAGTGGATGCAGTCATTGGCCACAGTTTTTTCTATCCCATATCCTTTCCCCCTCACAGCCACTCCTGCAACGAGTGACACCACACCGTTTCAGCAGCACTGTAGCTTTTCTTCTGTCCACTGTGCACAACCACCTCCCAGTTTCTTACCTCTGCCTCAGAAGGCAGCGGGGAGAAAGTTTCCACATTCACTCCAGCAATCCACTCCACATAAATTTGTTTGCAAAACAATCTGTGTTCCATACCCACTCGTACTTGTCACAGAAAGAAATGGGCTGGAATCCTGAACTGTGTAATTCTTAAGTAGCTCTTGGTTCACGTAGATGTCCATTTTTCAGGATAAACAAGGAATCCCATGGTGGCTTGGAATAAGTTACAAAGGAATAGGCCAGTACGACTTACAAGACAAAGTTAAACCCAGAAAAGTAAGTTCTTTGCATCTGATTTATTTTCTGAGGGGTAGGTGGGATGGTGTTATATGTCAGAGCTAATGACCAAGGCTTGGAGACTGGAGGAGAATTCTGCTGGCACAGAGGCAGTCGCGCTTCCCTCACACAGATAAATCTCACACAGATAAAACTCCCTTTGGGAGCTTTGGCTTATGTGTTGTCTTGAATTGGTCTCAAGAAAGTCTGAACAGGAATTTTGGCAGCCTGCAGGGATAACTATCAAAGTATGAAGCAACTGGGTTTCTGCAAATCCAAAACTTGACTCTGGTCTTGTACTCAAGCAGTGTTTTCACTTGGCTCTCGTAGGTGTTTTTTTGTGTGTGAAGTGATAAAAGGCTCCACTGAGATCTGTCAAATACAAGGGGAACTGCGGGAAGCTGCAGGTCTGCTTAGGCAACTGTATGTTTCCATGATGCAATGAATTATAAGGGGGATTGAGAGTGAACGCCAAATACGGGAGATCGCTCTTCTCTTTTTCCACCCCCTTGCTGTCCTTCAGAGGGAGCTCTGTCAGGAACCTCCCGTGTTGTTCAAACAGGGCAGAGGGTCCTGTATTGCCCTGCTGGCTCTCTCAAAGCCCCCATCAGCAAGCCCTAACAGGCTCCTCTGCTGCCAGCCTTGGAAACCCATCACGCAGCTCAAGCACACGATGTGTTGGGAGCTTGCCCAGTCCTGTAGCTGCATTCATCTCCCTGTGACAGGACTGAGCCCTGAAAGTCTTTGAAGTGCTATTTAACCCACTTGGCTGTGGGGAAGAACCAGGACTGCACGTGTGAGAGCCACGCTGTTGGTCTGTGGTTTTTTTATGGTCATGTCTTCATTGTAACATCTGAGGTGTGCGGAGATGAAGGCCTGGGGTTTTGGTGTTGTTCTTCTCAAGGAATGATCTGGGCAGGAGTTCACATGAAGTATGTGCTTCCTGCCAGGGAATTTTACATTTGCAGAATGATATTGTTCAGTGTGTTTGTGCCAAAAAACACAGCTTAACAAAACTTCTTTCTTAAGAATAATTCCCCTTCAAGCTTCCAGCTTGGTCGTCGTTTTTTTCCAGAGCAGGCTATGACTTTGTTTCTTATGGTGTATTTATATACCTGTGTGTCCAAGCTTGAACTTGTATGTCCTTACTTTGTTTAGTAAAGCACAGTTTCATCCCAAGCCTGTTTTACCACACCTGTTCCAAGTGCCAAAAGGGGAACCCTAGAAAATCAAGTCAACATTGATGCAGCCATTGGTTGTCGAACGAAGGCATCAAGGAGCTACTCTTGCTCTTCGGCACCGTTTTTAGTCATCATCTACAGGATTTTCTGGTCAGGTCAAACGCACATGGTTCTCTAGCCAAGCTGTCCAGCTGTGACCATCAGTGCTGTCCAAGAAAATGCAGCCTGCCTGGCTAGAAGCATTGCTTTGCCAAGCAGTTTTTGTGCTTGTGGGATTTCAGTTTACAACATCAACCTGTACAGTTAGTGACAGGGTGTTGCCTTTGAATTAGGCTGTGTTTAAGAAAAAATAAAAGCCAGAGGTCACCTCTGCAGTGGAAGTGTTACAGTGGAAATTTTAACAGTTGTCTGCTTTACTGTCATTATACAGCTGGGAATAGTGATTAAAAGGAAAGGTGGGAGAGAGGAGCCTGAATGCAAAGGGAAGGTTTAATGCCAGTAAGCTGATTGAAAAAGTGGGGCTGGATATGGCTGCAGTATCCTTACGGGTTCGTGTCTGGAGTCAACAGGAGAGGACAGAAGTTACTGAAGCCCGCAGGTTGTCCTGAGTCATGACAACTTTTAATGTGTGGCTAAATATGCAGACGGTTTCTTTATACAAAAGAAGTCCTTCAGGGTTTGAAATACAAAATGCACTTCTGACATGATCCATGGGAGTAATGGGAATAAGAACGCTTTCAGAGGGGAAGCAGATGCTGGGTGTAGAGAGGCACCCGCATCCAGACTTGGTTTTGGAATGAAAATGTTGGATGCTGCTGTTTATTTCAGTGATGCAGCACACAGCGAACACATTTCAGAGAGAGAAGAGTCTGTATGGCTTGCCTGAATCTCTTGAGGAGTTTAGCAAGCACAGTCCTTTCCAACGCAGCAGGCAAGAGAGGAGTAGGCATGTAAACTATGCCTGTCTTTTGGAGCAGAGATACCAGTTCTGCTGGATTTAGCAGAATTTTCTTGCTTTGCTTTGCAGGATGGAGCCCACACTCATAACTGCCATGTGCTGGTGTTCTCCTGATGTTTATACTGTGGTTCAAAAGTGCTGTTATGTTTATCCCTAGCCATCTGGGAAAGAGCGTCCTTATTGTGAGCTTTCTCAGTTAGTGATGTTTAAATATACAAGCAGCTGATTAACTCAGTGAAAGGGAAAGGCTGAGTCCAAGTCTAAGGGCGGCCAAGCTGGTCTCTCTTAATTTTAAAGATACTAGTGATCTTTGGGTGTGCAAACCTCTCTGATACCGGCTGCAGTGTGAAAGCTGCTGAGGTTCAGGTGGGAGGCTTTGAGCAGGAATTGGTGCCTGTGCTTCAGCTGGGTTCACACCTGGGGGGTTTATTCTGCTCGCTGTATATTTTCTGTAGTGCTAATGGCTATGTTTGCTTAATGTGTTCATCACACACATTTGGTAAGAGCCAAGTCCATATTCAGAATAAGATTTAAAACGTAATAATAATAAATACATATAAAATTAACTGCACTCATTAATGCAGTGTCAACTAAATCCCAACAAATAAAACCATCTCCACAAAAAGTGAAATCTTTTGGCTTCATCCAAGTAGCTCTTTAGGCAAAGAGACTTAATATGAGCCTTGGAGCGCAGTGGTTATCCCAAGATTTTGTGACTGGATCAACAGTGTTGTGTGAAGTCCCAGACTGAGAGCTCTTCACAGGAAACAAACCTGTAGGACAGACCTGGATGAAGCAATCTCCCGATCGGTATCACTCAGCCTTACCAATGCTTGCGCATGTACTGTCGGTCATCCATGAGGGGAATGTGTGTTGTTGGAGAGGACAGTGTGTAGCTTGGGGGTGGACCAGGAGAACCTGCCATGGCTGCCTGTCTGTGCAAAGCTGCCTGCGGAGGTCTGAGTCTGGCTATTAATATTTTGCTGGTTGACCCGAGATGGTTTGGAGGAGTAAATCACTCCTGAAAGCTTATATTGCTTTGGAAGTGGTTTCTAGCAAAGGAAGCCCTTGGTGTGCTCCTCACCTGAGATTTTGAGCTGATAGGCACCAAGAGGCTCCACCTCTGGAATAGACTGAAAATGAAAAATTATTTTCTGTGTCATTTATGAAAATTGTCTTCTTCTATGTAGATTAAAGCAGTGACTCTGCACTGGCTGGAGGTTACACTGAGCAGATTGGATTATAATCCTCCTAGGGCATAAGAAAGACTGGGTTTGGCAAGCCATGTTCAGATTTCAGCTGGGATTAACCCTGCAGTCCTGCTGCTTTGCAAACATTCTCCCTTCAGCTGCAGTCAACACCAAGAGATGCCTTCTGCTTGGAGCAATGCCTCCTGCTTGCTATGGGGTGGTATGCCAAGATCCTCTCCCCAGTTTGCTCTGAATCAATTAGGAAAAGCATAAAACAGGTCCCAGGACTTCATTTGTTGTTTCAGAACAGAATGGATCTCTCTTGTATTTCTATCCCTATCCTTCTCACGGGTGAGATAAACAATGCGTTGTCTTGTTTATGGAGCCTGTATTAGGGTATGAATTGAGTTTATTCTGCGTTCAGCCAACATGTGGTGATCCTCTGAGGGATGGGAATTTAGGAAGGCGGCTTGCTGGCTTGTTCTCCCACTTCATTGTGTTTCCATGGGCAACTCCCTGGTAGTAAACGAGCTATAATATCTGGAAAAAAAGACTTATCTTGCTATGGTATTGTTTCAGAAATACAGAGAGTTCAATTCTACTGCTGGTTGTCTTGAATACATTATGTTCTCAGAAGTGTTTTTGTTAGAGTACACTAGTTTTGAAATGGGTAATATTTATCATAGAATGTTCTGGGTTAGGACAGACCTTAAAGTTCATCTGTTTCCAGCCCCTGCCATGGGCAGGGACACCCTCCACTGGAGCAGTTGCTCCAAGCCCCTGTGTCCAACCTGGCCTTGAACACTGCCGGGGATGGGGCAGCCACAGCTTCTCCGGGCGCCCTCTGCCAGTGCCTCAGCACCCTCACGGGGAAGAACTTCTTCCTAATATCTTATCTAAATCTACCTCTTTCAGTTTAAAGTCATTCCTCCTTGCCTATCCCTGCATTCCCTTGTAAAAGCTTTCTTGCTGGCCTCCTTTAGGTACTGAAAAACTGCTTTGAGGTCTCCTCAGAGCCTTCTCTGAACACGTAGAACAAGCCCAGCTCTCTCAGCCTGTCTTCATAGGAGAGGAGCACCTCCAGGTGCTTCCTGGACAGAGAAGCCTCTGAGGAGAGCAGCCATCCAGGCTATTCCTTATCCCCCAAGTGGTTCATCCATCAAATCCATGTCTGTCCAATACAGAGACGAGGATGCCATGCAAGACAGTGTCTAATGCTTTGCACAAGTCCAGGTAGATGACATCAGTTGCTTTTCCCTTACCCATCAACACTGTAACCCCTTTGTTAAAGGCTACTATATCTGTCAGGCACAATTTACCCTTAGCGAAGCTCTGTTGACTGTCACCAGTCACCTCCTTATTTTCAGTATGCCTTAGCATAGTTTCAGGGAGAATCTGCTCCATGCTCTTGCCAGGCAGCAGTGTGAGACTGACCAGTCTGTAATTTGCTGAGTCTGATTTATTTTCCCTCTTTAAAAATGAGGGTTGGGTTTCCCCTTATCAGCAAGGTGTATATATAGCAGCTTTTCCTGTTGCCCTTGATGTCCTCAGCCAGATTTAATTCCATCAGGGCTTTAGCTTTCCTAACCTGATCCCTGGCTGCTCAGACAGCTTCTGTGTGTTCCTGCCAGGCAATATATCCATGTTTCCACCCTTGGTAGGCTTCCTTTTTGTGTTTGAATTTGTCCAGGTCCTCCTTGTTCATCCACACAAGCCTCCTAGTATTTTTGCCTGACTTCCTCTTTGTTGGGATGCATCACTCCTGAGCTCAGAGGAGGTATTATGACATTTTCCTTTGAATTTCACATATACTAAGAGCTGATGCTGAAAGTTTTCCCTGGGAGAATATTTACTTAAATGTAAATTTGCTGTCCTGCTTTGCTGAATGGTTCAGAACACAGCAGCATTTGTACAGGGTTCTCAGCAGGTGGATCTCATTAGGCAGAGATTTCTTTTACAGTGTTTATTTCTCACCAAGTGGAAGGCATTGATTTAGATGTAAGATACTAAGCTTGCATAATTACTTAAAATAAACACAGAGCTGTTACAAGACTGCTCTAAAATTCAGTTCCTTCCAGATATGTGGAAAGTTGAGTATCACCTCCCCCAAAACACTCATGTTTTGAGGCAGTTTGGTGCTGAAAGGTCTCTCGTTAATGCCAGTGCTTGTGAGAAGCAGGCATAATCAATTAGGAAAAAATGTGATTGAAGAGGGGTTTTATTTAGAGGATTGGCTTAATATGCAGGAGATGAAGGATGCCTCTGGGTATGCTCTGCCAGTTTGTGCTGGCACAGGTAGGAGCCGTCTGCCTCCTTCTCTTAGAAGTTGCTGCAGGTGGGGCAGTTTGGCTCTTCTGCCATCTCCAATGGTTCCCTCCATGGTCAGGCATAGCAATTAAAATAAGACAAATAATAAAAATTAACACTAATAATGGTAATAATATAATAGTATTTCGGTTGGAGGTAGTATGCCAGAATGCAGACTGTAGCAGAGGGGCTGAAACACAGCCCTTCTTCCAGTGTTGCCGCCAGGGTGGTAATTTCCTTCATTGGGGTGGGGTGCATTCCTGTGGGCAGGAATCTTTTTTATTTCCTTGGTCTGAATTGCCAGATTTGTCTGGAGATTGCTGTTCCCAGCCTGTTCCTGGGGTGCTGGTTGGCAAACCTCCGTACAGGCACCGCACGTACCACAGGGTGCTTTGAATGTGCTTCCCCAGGGAAAGGCTGTGAAGGCTGCAGCATGGTTTGTGCTTCCACACCAGTCTTACCCAGTGGGTGGAAAAGCAGAGATCTGGGTAATTTAGCTCTTGGGTCAAGAGTTTGCCATCAGCCTTGGAAACATCCCAGGTGCAACCCTGGCACGTGTGGTGCCTGGGGCTGGTGGTGCAGCGGTGCTTGGACGCACACCCCCTGCAGCCAGCTTCTAAGGGGATTTTCACCCCCTTGAAAACAAAATGTGTATGTTTTTCAAACAAAATGCACCATGCTGATAGGAATATTAAGCAGAGGGCCCCTGAGCAGCCCTCTTACATGTCTCTCAAGGGAGAGGCTCTCCAAGCTCCTGCCTTCAGTACTGATGGGGCCATTTTCCTGCTGTCAGGCCCAGACAAACTTGCCTTTTATTCAAAACTGGATGCAAGATCAGCCAGGTAAAAACCCAGCTGCTTCTTTTATTAAGGTGTCTCACTACTTAAGCTGTCTGTGTCTGCCTTGTGTCTCATTAGACTACAATTACGGCTTTTTGTATGGGAAAGAGGGATAGGAGGATGATACCTTTTTTCTCAGTGTTCTGTAGTATCTTGGGGAGGATCACAATTAAAATAGAGGAAGCTTATAACTCCATGAGGTGAGATCAGAGAGTTTTGCACCTCCTCTGCCTTGTCCGAAATGACAGAAATCAGACCTTGGCCAGGCTAAACTCTGCCTGTAGAGTCGGACATGCAGCCCCAGCTATGCTCAGTGGGAGCCTTCAGGAGCCTTTAAAGATCCAGCAATCTAAATGGATGGGAAGGCTATTAAAACATTCATTAGCTCAGGTGGACCTAATCATTTGGTTAAAGAGAATGTACATTGCAAAACTTCCACCAAAACATCACAGTTATTCCTGATTGTTCTTCCAACCTCAAAAACCACCTTCAGACTTTTATTTTTTTG
The DNA here is from genome assembly GCA_025448015.1 of Bolborhynchus lineola. Taxonomy (NCBI): domain Eukaryota; kingdom Metazoa; phylum Chordata; class Aves; order Psittaciformes; family Psittacidae; genus Bolborhynchus; species Bolborhynchus lineola. The sequence goes on from JAOEHX010044867.1 coordinate 8,292, forward strand.
ACAACTCTTTTGTCTTTTTAATATGCGCGTAGTTTAGGTAAGATTGAAATTAGGAGTGATTTAGAAACATGTCTTAAGGAGTATTTGAAGGGAGCAGGAAAGCTCCAGTGCAGTGACAATTTGAGCCTTTTAACCGCAATTTAGAAGAATTTTATTGGAGGGAGTTTATAGAATTTCATTTGGCTTATTCTGCTTTATTCTTTATTACTCTTTCTTTTGCCCTTGCTGGTATTGAGGCCTTTTCTTTTTGTCTCTATGGATCCAGACACGTTAGGCCGAAACTCATTAATATGTTAATTCATCATTATTTTGAAGTGCAGTTCCGTAAATATTAGTGTGGTACATTGGCCTTTTGTTTTAAGGACCCGATTGAAGGAGGGTTTGTTGGAGGAGATAATTGTTAAGGAATTGATCTGAATTGGGATAGTTTAAGGATGGGGCGCTTTTAAGTCCATAAGAACAGAATGTGCCCTCTGTGTATAATTTCAAACGCCACTTCCCCATCTCTGCTGCCTCAGAGCACCGGGGTGGGGGGAGCTGGAGTTACGGCTGTCCTACGTGTCTTTGTGTTGAACGTTCCTGGTTGCAAATGCTTGGGGCGCGTGTCAGCTCCTTCTTGGCCTGGGATGGATCTCACAGGGTGGGGAGGAAATGGGGCAAAGCTCTACCCACATCCTGAGGCAATTCCATGCAGGTTTTTCTTACAAATGCAAAGGGGATTCGTTTTTCCTTCTCAGCACCACAGATGATCAGGGAGTCTCACCTGGGGCTGGTGTGGGGTTTGCACAGGCAGCTCCTCATGGCAGCAGTGCTGCTGTATCCCTCAGCCGGGGCAGAAAGCTGCTTAAGGTGGTGGGGGAGCTGTTTTATTCCGTGCCAGATGTGACCCTCCTCACCCCACTGGCCTTAAGACAGGTGACCCCTTCTTCCGCAGCCCTCGGGAATGCCAAGCGCGTCCGGAGGGGGAAAACCCAGAGGAAGTGATACAGGGGATGGGGGTGTCATCACCCACAACCCGATAAGAGGCAGCGAGGCACTTCTTTTTCCAGAGGTCATGTTTGAAGCACGCCCATCGCTTTTATGAGCGTGGGAGCGGGAAACACGCACGATGCTTCTGGTCGAACCTGTTGCCTCTCGGCATGAGTCAACGCGGGCAGGGTGAGGGCTCGGGGGCTAGCCACCCCCTGCAGCCCCCTCGCCGTGCCGGCTCCCACCTCAGCACCCCGCAAGTCCTCAAACACCGCTGAAGGGGTGCAGCCCTCCGGTAGGACCCCTCTTGCGTTCCCCCCTGGGTTGGGTTTTCCCTTTATCCCGAGGAAAGGGCGGGTCGGCGGCGCCGCTGCCGGGAGAGGCGGTGATGTCAGGCGTGTGTCAGCAGTGGGAGGTGAAGCCGTGTCCCCCGGCCGGGAGGGAGGGATGGCGCGGCGGCCGCCTCCTGCTCCGCTCCGCTCTGCTCATGTCGGCCTTGATGCTTCCCGAAGGGGTTGGTGATGTGGGGAGGTGAGTGCGGGGATGGTCTGTGCGGGGAGGATGAGCTGATGGGGTCGTGTTCGGGGTCCCTGTGTGCTGGGGCACCCATGGGTGCAGCTGCCCGATGTCCTGACGGACACTGAGAGCTGCTTGCTTTGTGATACACTTAAAAAGAATATTTAAAGTTTGTTTTTTTTTTTAAATTTAAAGTATTTATTGAAAAGTTAATGTCGTGTTTGGGGTTGTGTTCGGGGTCCCTGTGTGCTGGAGCACCCATGGGTGCAGCTGCCCGATGTCCTGACGGACACTGAGAGCTGCTTGCTTTGTGATATACTTAAAAAGAATATTTAAAGTTTGGTTGTTTTGTTTTTTTTTTTTTTAATTTAAAGTATTTATTGAAAAGTTTAATGCTAAGTTGTAAAGAGTTCTGCTTCTGAAAGCAGTGTGACTGTGCAGGGTGCCTTTGATACAGAAGTAGATGTGTTTAAGTAAGCAGCAGAGTCCATAATCTTCCAGAAGATGACTTATTAGTTGAAGTAAATGTCATTTCCCACTGCTACATTTTTCACGTAGCAGGATCTAATAAGTGGTAGTACTGGAAAGGAAAACTTTAACTAAACACAGGGAAAGGTCGCTGGAAGAGCCAGGTTTCCCCACAAACACAAACACCCCAGGTTATGTGTAATTTACAACCTGTATTAAGAACATTGCAAATGCAGCACGGTGTCATAGGTAATATTTTACACAAATTGAAGTTCTTCCATAATCGGAGCACGACGTGTCGGGTTTTGGTGGAGGGAATGTCGCGTGTCCTGGGATTTGTGGTGTGGTGGCTGCACCCCTGAAGGCTGTTCTGTGATGGCCCGGGTGCCTTGATGCATCAGTGATGTTGCAAGCTGAGCTCTCCCGCTTCACACTGGCCCTGCCTGGGTGGAAGTACCTCTGGTGCCTCCGTGTGGGCTGTGGCTCTGGAGAGCAGTCAGCTGTGAACTACAGCGTGTGCTGCTGCACTTGTACACCCCACCCTTGGGGACACCCAGACAGGTCTCAGTGTGCACCCGTGTACCCTGTTACTCGTGGAGAGGGGACAGGAGATGCTGCTGCTGCTGCAACCTGCTCCAAGGGGCCGGGAGCAGCTCCACCAAAGCCGTGCTGGGAACACACAGCCCCTGATGGATCATCCCCAGAGGGTGGCTGATGCTGGTGCACAGAGGGAGCAGATTCCTGTGCAATCCTGATCCCACGGGTGCAGCTGCCAAGCCCTGCTTGACTTTGATCTCTTCTCCCAGCTGGCACTTAGCAGGAAATCTGCGGTTTCCTTAAAGAAGTACATTTTGGGGGTGGCTGCCTCACGTTGCTCCTCTGCCTCCGTGCGTGTTGTACCCCTGCTCCGAAGTGCCGTGCTGAATTTCTCATCCAGTGTCTTCACAAGAGAAAGGTTTTGGTTATCCCTGAGTCGTTGCTGTTCCCTGGGGATGTTGTGACTGAGGGAAGAGATAGGTGTGTATGCAATTACTTTGTGTAGAGATTTTGGCATTTAATTGGAGAGGAAAGGACTTTAGGTGTCCTCCTGAGATCTCTGCAAGCTTGTAGCAGTGAGGTTAAGTGTGCAGTTGATGGAAGCAGATGTCATGGGCAAAATCCTCACTCTGCAGTGCATTGTCTGTAAGAGTGTGAAATTACTCAAGGGGCATCCTATATATTTATATATATGTGCTTATTTTAACGGATGTTAGGTATGTTGTTGTTGCCGAGTCCATGCCATAAATGGCATGGATAAATGGGAATTGCAATTGGCATAGATACATGGGAATTGTACATAGATACGTGAGCATTATAATTGGCTGAAATTGCATATTCTCAGGGGGAGAAGATTGGTGATTCTTGTAGTGACAGTGTTCTGCATCTCTCTCCCAATTCTCCTAGCTTTTTCAATGGAAACAGCTGGAAAACCTCTATTTCCGTGAGAAGAAATTTGCTGTGGAAGTACACGATCCCCGCAGGTGAGGCTGGAGGAAGCAGAGGGAGCAGTGGGATGTCTTTACCCAAACTGGGGATTCATCTTCTCCTGTTAGCGAATGGGCTGGGAGGTGCCTCTGAAATCCAACACAGACCTGAGTTTACTCTGGACTGTGCAACACTGAGCCCGATCCTGCACTTGGCAGGGCAGACTGGGACTGGATCTGGGCTGTGGGTGATGGACAGGTAGTGCTTGCATGGAAAGTCACAGTCATAGTGAGCAACCTGGAGTGACTGTTGGTGTGTTACAGCTCTGGGTGTTCGCTCAGATTGCCTGTGATGTCCACTGAGGGAGTTGTTGGAGCAGAGGGAGGGCTATTTGTCATTGCTCACTTTACAACACCCTTCCCTGAGGGGCTGCTGTAGTGTGCCTGTGCAGCAGGAGACCTGGGAACACAGCACACAGAGCCCAGACATGACTTTCATGCTCACCTTCTCCTCTCCACTTCGTAGCACGGCTCCCTCCTCTGAGCATGAGCCTTCGGAGCCCTGCAGGAGCACTGCTGGTTAGGGTGGGGGCTCACCCACAGGCTGCTTCCCTGTGCCTTCCCCACAAGATCTTTCCCTTGAAGAAAGAGCCTTTGCAGCAGCGTTGGGTGGTGGGAGAGAAGGAAATCTGAGTTTCCACCTCTCTAAAATAAAGGCTGAGCCTTGCCTGGTTATAACAGAGGCACTTGGGACTTTAAACCTCAAAGACCTATACTGAGATTGCATTTCTTTTCACCCTCCCAGAATTTCAGTGTCAAGAAGGACCTTTGGTCAGAGCGGACTGGTAGTGCAAACCTGGTATGCGAACACGTCCCTGATCAAGTCCATCTGGGTGATGGCAATTAGTCAACACCAGTTTTACTTGGACAGAAAGCAAAGCAAAGTAAGTTATAAGGCATTTGGCTGTGGCATAAGTTTCAACACCTTTCCTGTGTATCCTCTGGTGTGTGTTTTTCCATGGATGAACTACTTTCTAGAGAAAAACCAAGCTTTTTTTGTCAGCTTTTTGAGCAGTCTATTTGAGACCCTATTGTTACTTGATCCATTTTAGCCTGCAGTTAAGGTCTATGGAAGTGTAATCACAGAAGAGAGAATTCCCATGTCTCAAGTGTTCAATCTGCTTTTTCTTTTGTCTCTCTTGAGTTCATTTTGAACACACTGCAAAGAGATTTTGAGCTGGGAGATGGTTCAGGCTTTGGGATCAGAGGGGAAGAGGAATGCCAGTGCAGCCCTGTGCACCACAACCTTCCTGCATGGTGCTGTTGCTTTAGCCCTTAATTTTGTGGCAGATGAGGTGTGAAACGTCATCTTCGTGTTCTGAATGTCATTAGAGGTAACTTGATGAGGGTGGATTTTTTTGTTCCCAATCTCCTGCAGGCAAAAATTCCTTCAGCCAGAAGTTTGGATGACATTGCCATGGATCTGACAGACATGGGAACACCTAAAGTTTCAAAGCTTGTAACTTCAGAGGCAAAGAACCAGCTTATTATGGCCAGCAATGGCAGTTTGATCTCATCAGGTAAATACTTCATGTAAATGCAGGGTAGTGAAGTACAATGGGATGGGGTTTGTTAAAAGGGAAAATGAAGCTAGCTGACCATAAATAAAGTGACATATGCAAAGGCATGTATTAGTCATCTATCTGGAAGAGTGGCATCAATGTTATAATTTGCTGTTTCTCCCTGTAACTAAATAAAAGGAAATAAAAATATGCTGGCTGGATAAACACCCATATACTCTTGGTCCATTAATAATTTGATACCATTTACCAGTCAGTCCTTGAATGACTGATCAGAGTCTGAGGGGAAGTTCGCCATGAGCTTCCTCAGAAATGAGCAGAGAAGATAAAGGTTTCCAAATCAAGCTCAGCTCTGGAGTGGACTTTACATATGTCCCTTGACTGTGGAGGAGAGGAAAATGAGGGAGGTAAAAACCTGGCTGCTGCATGTAGGTGCCTCCATGTGAAGCCCAAGTGTCTATCTTGATAGCAAAGTGAAAGCCAAAATACCAAGTATATTGTAGATGCCACTAATGCAATGATTTGTATTGTGAGCGGTGGGTTTTGGGGTGTATACTTGGGACTTCCCATGCAAATTTATGTGCTGGGGGTTTGAAAAAGTGCAGATTTCCTAAAAGCCTGCTTGCTGGATCACGCAGGAGCTGGACATTGTGCTTTGAATGTTGTGCTGTTTTGCTGAGCTGCTTTGGGGAGATCTCAGCTTACTTGATCAGAAGAAAATGGCTTTTAGCTGCAAATCCTCTGATACAGAGTGCATTTTTCAGGCTCTCAGGATTCAGAGGTCAGTGAGGAGCAAAAGAAGGAGAAAATCACAGAACTAAAGAAGAAAGAGAAACTCCTTCAGGAAGAACTGCTTCAGAAGGTTGAGGAGCTGAAGAAAATCTGCCTGCGAGAGGCTGTGAGAACTGTACCTTACGCTGGGTCCAGGGTGGGTGAGAGCCCTTCTCTCCCTCTGGATCTTCATGTGGAGCCTTTTCTGTTCCCTAGGAACTGACAGGCAAGATGCCCAAGGAGTATCCTCTGAGCGCTGGAGAGGAACCTCCCCAGGTCAGGAGACGTGTTGGCACAGCGTTCAAGCTGGATGACAACCTGCTCCCGAGTGAACAGGTGAGTGCTTCAGTTTGTTTTCTCAGCAGAGGTGGGGTGGCTGGACCAGTGGCCAAAGCCACTTGTAAATAATCCAGCTCTTCCCTGATTGTTTAAGAGGAAGCAGCTGCTTGTATAGGCTGGGATGTGTAGGTGGGTACTACCCTTATTTCAGCCATGCTTCCTTTGAACTGACCAGGAAATTGGCTGTTTTAAAAGGCCTTAAAGTCTCCTGACCAGAACCCTTGAATTTGCCACGCTGCTTGAATTTTAATGGCTGTTTTGCTGGTAAATAGAGAAGAGCGGGTGTGTAACACCATTTGGCAACCTATAGCTATGAGCTGTTCTTGAGCATCGATTTGTGTCGCACTGAGATTGTGCTTGAACCCAGAATGTGCCAGGGATGTGTGCTTTCCCCTTGCAAAATCATCTGTTCTGAGCATAGTTGTGTGACAGGTGACAGGAAGAGGAGGTTTATCTCTGGCTTAATGCAAGTTCCACCTAAATAAAAGCTCACTATATTGCTCAAGAAGCTCATGCGAACTTTGCTGGCGGAGGTTGACTCAGGAGATATGGTAATTCAGATATTTGCAGTTTCTAGACACATACCATTACCCCTTATTCCTCGTGAGATTTGTTTACAAGCTGTATCATCCAAGTAGTAAGTAGCTGTTGCGCACTTTGCATCTGTCTTTCACCAGGACCTCACTGCCCTGGCTCACAGGACCGGAGTAATCCATGGTTGCAGCGAACAGATTTTGTGTAAACTGCCTTTTTTTAGTTGAAACAAAATCCTCCTGACCAGATTTAATGATGTATTGCTTAGAACTCATACAGTGCCTTTCATTTGAGCTTTCAAAGTTGTTTGCAAGCAATTAATTACAGCCTCCAACTCCCTGTTACATAGGTATGGAGATACCAATTCCCATTTTTCCAGCAGAGAGAGATTTGAACAAACGTTTTCAGGCTTGGACTCAAAGCAGGAGATTTAGCTGCCAAAATCTGAGTTTAGGTGTTTATATCACCCAGGCTTGAGAAACTTTGGACTTTTCTCAAGAGCTCTTATAAACTTACACTAAAGGTCTAAATGTTTGACGTGCTGAGATTGTCTTGTGTATAAACTGGTATTGTTGTGCTTTGTGCTCAAGATTTCACTTCATTGCCACAAGAACAGATCTTCTGTTGATAGTTTCTGCCCAGAGTGCAAGCAAGTAACTCATCTCATGGATTTGCAGGACCCTGCTTTACAGGACTTGGAGAGCAATTTTATCATACAGCAAAAGCTGGTGGAAGCTGCAAAGAAACTTGCCAGTGAGCCAGACCTCTGCAAGAATGTGAAGAAGAAAAGAAAGCAAGAGTACGCTGATGCTGTAAAAAAGCTGCAAGAGATAGAAAATTCCATAAATGAATACAGAATCAAGTGTGGCAAAAAACCAACCCAGAAATCAACTCTTACTCTGCCAGGTAAACAAGAGAATTTGCCATGTTCTGATGAACACAGGATTAAAAAAACAGTAGTTGGCTCATTTATAAGCTCTTCTGACATCTTCTCTATATGGTTTTTATCTTCTGCAAAGCAGTTAAATAAGAAAAAACAGAAGCAATTACTGCATCTGATATGTTAAGTGCAGTGCTTGTAGGCTAAGGGCAGGATAAGCTGCAGTTCTAGGAACAAGTGCAGACACGTTCCAATACCGGTATGAGCTGAAGGTCCTGTACATAGAAGGTTCTGGCAAGAGCATCTCAGCTGAAACTGGTGTGGTGTCTGAGGTCTGTGTGTTGAGTGCAGTTGTATGTCTGAGCTGCCACATGCAAGATCTCACTCCTTTCCCTTCTGCAGTGCTTCACTTCTAGCAAAAATAGAGCACGTGAGCTTTTTCTATAGGATTGAGGAAAGAAAGATCAAAAGGCTTTGTTTCTCCATTAAAAATCATAGATTTCCAGGAAGAGATAAGTGCAAGAGTTTATGCATGCAAATAGAAGCCGATTTTTGACTAAATATATTTGCCAGTGATGAGCGCAGTGAAAGCAGATACCTTTGGCCCCTTCATTCTGAAAGTGTGATTTGCCTCAGGGAGGTGAGATTCTTGCTGCTTCGTAGGATAAAGGCATGGAAAATTTGCTAGCATCTCAAACTGAAGGAGTTTGGGGGTAGTAAAAGCTCATAGGTGTTGCAAGCTCATCTAGTTTCTGTAGGGATTAACAAGTTTAGGACATGTTTTACTCTCTCTGTAGAGAATATAGGTGGGTAATTGTTAATGTTTAATTGATTTCTCCTTCGCCCCCTCCCGCCTTTGTCCCAGAGGAAATGCTGTTTTGTGAGGTTAGTGGGTTTTTTCCCAGGAATTACAAAGTAGGAAAGAAAATGCCATATTTTCCTGCTGTTTATATTGAATACGCTCTTACTGACCCTTGAGGTGAGACCTCTTGCCAACTTGTATTTTCTCCAGAGGAGATTCTTCTCCTGTGCACTGCCAGGTTTATGTTGGATAAACCTTTGCTGTGTCCCATTCCCACTGAGAGATTGGTTTGGATTCTTACCCAGCATAAACCACAGCAGCACTGGGCTGTCTGTCATCACAAAGTGCTTATTCTGAAAGGTTAATGATTGCTATTTAATGTGGTCCAGCTAGTTCCTGATTGACAGAGATGAGGGAAAACATTTGGTTTTTACAGTCTCTTGCTCACCAATCTGCATACTAATTGTGGGAGATCCTGTATTACATGGGACATGTGATGTGTAGTAAAAACCAGGAAGCTATTGAAGGCAGCATTCAGTCACTCGTTTGTTGCAGGCAGATTTTTGTCCTGTTGTGCAAACAAGAAACTTGGGAGTTGGTGCTTGTACATTTAGCCCATCATTTTGCAACATCTGGGACATGGCATCCTTGTTTGCTGTTTGAGAAGGGAGACACAGCCAGAAAGGAATAGACTCCCTGTCTTGGGAGGTCTCCCTGCAGGTAAGGACTGCAAGACAGCAAATACTTGGCTAGCATAAGCCAGCTGCATTCCCTTTCAGTTCCTGACTCTTGCACTAAGTGTGTATTTTTTTTACCTGAAAGAGAACTGTGCTTTAATAATTGATTTTAGGTGTAAAGTTTTCACCGTAGCTGACTCTCAGAGTTTCAGGAGGCTGAGCAGTGATGAGTCACTTGCATCTGTAAATCTGGGGAGTGACTCGTTGGAAATAACATGTTAACTAGTAACATTGATTTATTGAACCAAACCGTAGCCATTCTCATCCCAGCCCCCAAGCAATGGGAAGTGAAGGGCATACTGGGCTGTCTTCTGCTTCTCATGTTCCACTCTCCCTTTCCTTTACATCCTCTGTAGTCCAGAGCTGCTTCTCCTTTTGCAGGCAATTGCTCAGATTTGGGATTTGAGTGCAGACCTGCCCTGTGTGTCAGCACTGCAGACCCCATAGGAATCCACCAGTGTAGATTTAGGCTGTTGGACTTTTTTTACCTCCTTGCAGTGGGCCCAGTTCCATATTTCATTGCCGCATGGTCAAATTCACGTGAATAAACTCCCCTGAAGGTGTTTTTCCCAGTGTCAGGTTGCAGGCAGAGCTGCAGCCCATCCACGGTGCTCTGAGCAGTCCCCTCAGGGCAGGGACCAGCCCTCGTGTTTTGCTGCTCTTGAAAAGCTGCTTTATTTACCAAATTCTTGTAACCAGACCTTTCCTGTAAGCAAAGCCTGACAGCAAGAGAGTAACATACATTGGATGTGCTCTGATGGAGGAGGCAGGTGTCATACACAGAGTGGTTGCTACTGTCTTTATTTCTTGCTTCCTTTCCCTCATGCATGGGGGTCCATGTAGACTTTTTACCCCACCAGTGCTGTGTCTTGCCAGAAACAGCCTAGGAACAGATTTTTTCCTCTGGGTTAATTATCTCTAGTGCTACTTTTTATCACCAGCCTAATTTGTCTGCTGCTGTGTTCTAAACCTGAGCAAGGACAGGCTGTTTCTGAGCAAGTGGTAGTGTGTTGTACAAAGGTGAGAGGCCAGGCTGGTGCAGTAAAGCTCTATGAATAAATAACAATGTAGAAGAAACAGAAGAAATGTGTAATGTCCATACAACAGTTACTGCACTCTGTGTTGCTGGAATTTGCAATAACTTGATAGAAATTAGTGGGATTATTGTGGTTTGGTATTAATTCAATTGAAACAGACTTTGTGTGCTGATGAAACATTCGGAAGTGAGTGCCAGATTTCGGAAGGCATTTCATACCTACCTGGTGGGCTTTCAGGGGTACCTAGAGGAGGTTAGGTGCTAGCAGCCAAGATATCTACATGTCTGTGTAGGCTCCTGACTGCTAATGAAGCACAGAAACACCCTGTGAGATCTGTTGAGTGGAAAACACCTTTGTAATCTTGGCCCGATTCCTGCTGCAACTGAAGAAGAAAGATCTCCTTTGATAATTACACAGGCAGCTTGCTGAGCTGCAGTGAATACAACTGAGTCGTGATATACTCCAAAGCAGGACTGTCTTCAGGCTGTTAAGAGCTAAAGCATAGAGATTGCAGTGTTATAAATAACATCTGGCTCTGAAGCTGTAGAAAACAAACTGTATGGGGTACATGGAAATTGATGTCAGGTCTCCTGTGCTTAAAGTGCTTGTTTTTATTCACAGATGATATAATTCCATCTGAGAGCAGCTCCCTGTCTGATACCACCACCTATGATGATGGTATGATGCTTATTCTTTTTGTGCCTATGTTCAGAGACATTCCTTTGACTTCATGTCCTTTAGTGTGCTGGTTTGGTGGCTTTCAATGACAAAATACTTCATAGCAAAGGAAAAAAGAGCTTAATCAGGAACATCTTTCCTCATAATGCATTAGTTATTGAAAGTTTCTGCTCTGTGAGCTGATCTGAGTCATCTCTAGAGAACGTGGTTGGATTTTTAACGTGACCAGCCTGCAAGCTGAGGCCACTGAGAACGTCAAACACTTCTTCCCTAGGACCTGGCCAGAGGTGGATGAGCAGTGGGGAGGATTTGCCCAGCCCTTCTGTCCTCACAGCTACTATAAAACTTAACAAAAAGCAGAACAGTCACTGATATTAATGATCTGTTTATGTTTGTTACCTGGTGAGCTTGCATCTTGCATGGGTATAGTGTTTGCTCAGCTTACTCATTTCATATACACACCCAGAGACACACACATTCACGCCCTGTTCCACAAGGTGGAAAGGACTTGGCTTGCCTCTCCCTTAAACTGAATAATGGTCATTTGGGGACAAGCATTATCTAAATTATTACTCACTTTTCAGTTAGGGCTTGATTCCCATCTCAGTTTGTCCCACTTTCAGACTTGTACAACCGATCTGGTGCTTTAAAATGGAGTTACAGCTAATTCCTCCTTGTGCAAGTAGAAGTAGAGCCGGGGCTCTGGCTTGTGATCCTGTTCTCTGTGATGCTTGTCCTGCGTTTTTATCTATTAGTTGGAGTTTCCTGTTGGCTCTCATGGGACCTGGATTATGCCATAAGCAAAATGAGAACAAGGATCAGACTAGCATCTTCCCAGTTGCCTTCAGCCAAATGTATCTCTCAGTTCTTTGCTCATTCAGTCGCTTTTGAAGTTAGTCCCTTTCAGGTTGTATTTCAAAACTAATTCTTCCAATGTCATTTTCACTGAAGAGCTGGAAGGTGAGGGAGAGGAACTGGCCTTTGCAGAGGCTGAGTTTGACTGCTTGGCTCTGAGTAGGATTTCAAGGCTCCAAACAGGTGTTTTCCCAAGGAAGTTCCATATGTGATCTGGCACAGCCCCAAGCTGGGTGTAATCTCCATAGGAGTCAGTGGTGCTGAGATTTCTATGAGCCTCCACAGTGTCCTGTCCATGTGGAGGAGAGCCTTTCTAAAGTCACTACTTCTCTTACCTCTGTAGTGCAAAGTGTTTCTGCTTAGGGGCCACAGGTTTGCATATAGGGCAAAATATCAAGGATTTTGCTAACAGAATACATATTTGCTTTCAGCAGTCAGCGAATCGCTTCCTATGGCAGCACAGAGACCCAGCTCAGCACAGCTTTCTCCAAGGCTTCCTCCACCAAAGTCCCTTGGGGTGGAGAGAATTCATCTCAGAAAGTCATCCATAAACGAGCAGCTCTTGGAAACCAGACACTCCAGGTAGGGCACATCTCACTGCTGCTGTGCTCTCTGCCTTGCTGGCATCAGCTCTGTCGTACTCCTGCCACACTCCTGGTACTGTGGGCACTCCAGTGGAGCTTCCACACTCCTCTGTGATTACAGGATTTGGTGATGGGAGCTTAATTTCCTGTTTAGTAACAAAAGTGTGTCTAAGTAGTTGTCATGGTCTCTGAAACAGTAGGGTAGTGTAATCTTTGTGAAGAGATTTGAGGTAATTCAGTAGCAAGTGCTGTACTTCGGGAATTGCTCCCACAAGTACTGTCACCCTTTGTCAACATTTCTGTGGTTCATTTTCAGTATTGAATGGCTTGTAGTTTTCCTGATGACTGAGCTTAATGGCTTCAGATAACACCAAACCATACCTATGCTAGTTGTTCTCAGTGTAGGGATTCCCACTGATCTTGCTATTTCTCAGACTGTCTCTTGCGTGGCAGGCTGTTGAAGGCATGCTTTAAAAATGTGTTGAAGTTTGGGGCAATGTCATGTCCTTGCACTTTTCTTGTCTGTCCCTCAAGATAAGCAGAGCATACTTCCATGTGAAGTTCACAAGCTGAATTACAGTCATATGTAACCATTTAGCTGTGATGTGCTTCATTTTAAAACTCAGTTCCTTTGCTTCTCTAGCTGCTCTGCCTCTGCTACTCCATTCTTCTATCCTTTGGCAGCAGCTGATCGTACTGGTCATACTGAGATCTCCCTTGAACCCCAAGAAGGGGTTGAGTTTTTCTTCCTGTTTAACAAGTCTGGGTTTTTATGGAGAAGCATCTGCAGTTATACCCTTCCCTGGTTTTTCTACCCTTCACTTTGTTTCTTCAAGACTTAGGGTGCACATATTCTGTGTGCTGTGAGTTGCATGGTGTTTAACCTAACTGGGATTGTTCTCTTCATTACAGGGACCTGCTTTCGACTCACAGCAGCCCTTACCGAACTCTGGACCGGCCACCCCAGCCCCATGGGGGCAGAAGCATGCCTACAACCCCCGTGCTCACACACAATGCCTACAGTACCACCCACTTACAGTAAGGGGACTTTGTTCTAAGTGTGATGTCCATCTTAGGCAGCAGAGGAATAAAAGCAAATGAGCAAAGGGTCCTTTATCATAACAGCTTTCCCTGCAATAGGGTCAGGCTCTCAAATGTCTTTTCTGGATATTGGGAGCACAAGATTAATACTAGTCAGCATCTTTTGGTTCAGTCCTGCACCAGCTTTGTGATGTGTTTGTGACCACAAACGCTGCCTGTGGAAGTAGCATATACAAATGGATGTCTGCAAGATTTGGAGTGAGATGGAAGCTGGTACACAAAAACCGCTGTCCTGGGTTCAGCAGTAGCAGTCATTTTTCCTCCTTCTTCATAGCCAGTGCAGTGCTGTGGTTTTGACTTTTGGCCTGGGAACAGCACTGATAACACCGATGTTTTTAGTTACTGCTCTGTAATGTTCAGTGTGACCAAGGACTTTCTGAGCCTCATGTTCTGCCAGGAAGGAGGGGAAACCGGGAGGAAGCAGAGACAGGATACATGACCCAAACTGACCACAGCACATCATGCCCAGGATGTAAAAGCTGGGAGCAGGAACCTGGAAGAGTTAGATCACTGCTGGGTCAGGCTGGGTATCGGTCGGTGGGTGGTGAGCGGTTGTATTCTCTTCCCTTGTTGTTTCCCTGCTCATTATTATTATTGGTGGCAGCAGCAGTTGTTTGTGTTATACCTCAGTTACGGGACTGTTCTTACCTCAACCTATGGGAGTTACGTTCTTTCAATTCTTCTCCCCATCTCACCAGGAGGGCAGGGGGGCATTGCTAATGAACTGTGTGGCTGATTTATGGCTGGGCTTAAACCACAACAGTTCTTTCTGGTGCCCAGCGTGGGGCCCAAAGGGTTGAGATAACAACAGATCTGCCCAGAGTGTGTCTGATCATATTTGTGATGAGCATTCATTGTTTTGGATTAA